>JAGDQP010059061.1:0-12445 GCA_022664845.1 Lepisma saccharinum | reverse complement strand
TGAACCCATACACTGTTTAAATCTATAGTGTAGTCATTTAATTCAAATGTTGTTCATTAAATATCGTTTGCATCTACTTCATTTTCTGTCCGACGATTTAGCTTAGTCGGTAAGACGCTCGACTTCTAACGGATCAACTCATGTTCAAATCTCATTGCCTCCGTAACTTTTTTTTTCACGGTATCGAAATCAACACCGTGTGTTGTGTTGATTTAACACACAAAAGTGGTAGTCACGCTGAGACACCGCATTGTGTTGAATTAACACAACTATTTTTTACAGTGTAGTAATACATTAAAATTGCTTTTACTGATATTCTTTCCATTCGTTTTATGGTGATATGACTAGTGGTCCAGCATTAGGCTTTGACGAATCGTTAACAAATGGCACTATTAGAGTAGTTCTTTCAAATTGTGTTCTCTTCGTCGAAAATTAAGCAATTAAAAACGAAAGAAATTATCTTCAGACTAATAATTTATAAATTATATTATTAAGTTGGCGTTTTATAATACATTGATATAATATCTTACATATTCAACTTTGAGATTCGAAACTTCATAATTTAGCAGTAATAGCAAAATTAGTAAAAGGATGAATACGGATTACGATTACTGTTAGAAAGCAATCGTCACTACATATCCTTACTACAAGATTGTAATAGGAGTGTAAAAGATATAATTAAAAAAATAATAGTTGTTTCTTGTATTTCAGTGCCATCTATCGAGTGCAGTGACAATTATTACAGTAAAAGAATTAACTCTCGATTGGAAAGAAGTGTTCAGTACCAGTAATATAGCATTTATTCTTCAGAAATTAATTTTGATTAAGGATTTTCTTAGTTATTATTTTATTTTAGCACAGCTCCACTTTTATTTCGTAGTTTCGTATTTCACTTTGTCGGTCTGTCAGCCCACTAATAACGCTGGAAAGCAGATAAATTGATTTATATTTTGTATTTGTATTTTATTTTAAGGCCTTTAGGCATCTGAGGCTCAGACTGAGATAGGGTAGGGGAAGGATGTTTTAAGGTAGACGACCAAGGCCTATTATGTAGGTACCACCCCAACCTATACCTGACTGAGGAAAATTCTTGAAAAATAAAACTCAGTAAGGACGGTCGACGATAGGACTCAACGCTTTAAACTTAAACTAGATTAGAATTTACCGTTTCCATGGCAAAGGAGACTAAATTATTCGAGCATGACGTAGGAAGAATGAACTGTATTCCAGGTAAAATTTCACATAACAATGTAGAAAATGTTCTTAAGGCTTCAACCATATTAGAACTCAAAAAATGTTTACGGTTTCCATAGTAACGATACTCAATAATTAAACACATATGCGAGCACGACGGAGGAACGATTGAACCCAATCCAACCAACGCTTAAACATTACTATACGGGGGAATAGTCTTAGGATTTGAATTACACTGCAATGTTAAAACATGTAACGTTACAATGATTACGATACAATTAAGTTTCTAAAACATGGCATTAAATGCCATCTATTCACTCAGTTCTGTTCTGTAGGACATCGCAACATATGAAAACATTCTAGTATCCTCGGAAATTAGACATGCACAACTGGGATTGTGATTAGTTTCTCTTGTATTTACACATTATTTTGTGATACACACAGAACCTTGTCATTGAGTCAACCTTAATTTTATAATGTAAATTTATTTGTGTTTGTTTAAAACAATTTTTGTAGTAAATATTTACTTTTTTCTTATTCTACTAATACGTGTTTCTATTATTTTTCAGGTACGTTCCAAAGATAACAACGAAAGGGGGGAAAATATTTTATTATTAATATGTAAGTATTAATCAACAGTAAATTTAAGGAATTTTTATACATGCTAATTCTGTTCACATAAACACCTTGTGTATGGTGACATATTCAAAACTATAGGGGGAAAATGCTCGATGCACTGACCAGTGGTCGAACATTGATCGTCCAGTTGATACCCTTCAAATTGGGTTATTAGCACGACAATCAACCTGTGTGCGTATGGAATATTTCTTATGTTTGTCTGGTAGAATTTTCAGTAATATTTAAACATAATTATAGGTTGTAAGAGATATATTAAAGGGAATACAGAACTTACTCACGAAGTATGTAAAAGCTTATTTGTGAGTTTGTGTTCAATATATTTGCATCACAAAGCATATGGTTCTAAATGGCCGTACGAATCCCAACGAAACGTGATAGACACACACACAACTCTCAAAGATGCCTTGGCGGAGAGAGCGCTTAGACAGATTACGAGAAACCTGCACAGAAAAGAAATAAACTGTGTTACACGGAACATTGGTTCAAGTATAACTAACAAATTTGGGGTGCTAGTTTATCATAATAGGCCCGGTATTATTGGTTAACATGAGCGCTGTGCGTGTATGTTTCACTACATAGCAGGTATTGTAAAGTTGGTTTGATGTCAAGTTTCTGGTGATAATCCAACACTTTCTTTGCTCGTTGTTGATTGCTGTTCTTTACTATGTATTTAATAACAGGGTTTGAACAAGATACTACAAAGTCATTACCCACAGAGCACTGTTTCTTGATTCAAGATTGAAATTCCCTTGATTTTGTCTTGTTTAGGCTTGACGTAATACGATAAGTATATTTCAAGCTTGATACAACCTTGAGTTTTGCTAGATAAAATATGCTTGATCTAGCAACCCAATTTCAAGCTTGATTATCCCTTGCCTAAACAAGACACTTCGTGCCTTTGAAAAATCAACCATGATTCAAACTTGAATCAGGCTTTCTGCTTGACACGACAAGCTTGTTGGCTTATCGTTTCAAGGCCAAAACAAGCTTCATTCAAGATGATTTTGTTGTGTGGGGAAAAGTTACTCTAGCACCGCTGCTGGGTTAAAATCTAAATCACATTATGTGTAAAAATTTAACACACTGGTGGTGTATTAAAATTTAACACAAATTTAACAATGTTCCCGCATTAGCTGCTCTAATACTGGTAACACAAAATACAGTAGTTAAATTATAACAACAGGAGGTTTCTCTTTTCTGTGTAGACTTTTTTACGGCCGTAACTAAAGTACGTACATCTGCAAACTTGACAAGCAGTATCTATTTTGAACTCCAATAAACACAGAGCTTAGAGTGTGGTATTCTTTCATATAGTGGCTCTTTTATTGTCCCTGTCATAGATTTCGTTAACATACTTTCGCTGTTTAAACCACGCCATCACTATACACACAATTGCGTACTGGAGAAAATCTGGCTCATGTCGGTAATTCTAGCAGATTTTTCCCATTAAAGCGGATGAATTTGCTAGTCTGAAATTTGGAACACCGTGCTTCTTTGCACCTATTATTTTTTTTTATTTCCCTTTAACAGGAAATTCACAGTTTAAATAATCGGGAATGGAAACCAAGTTACATTAACCCGACGAACGCTCAATGACACCTCAAAATTCAAACATACACAACCAGGTAGCCCTCGAAGAAAAAGGCTCAGTATGTCAAGAAAGCATCCTTCAGGTTGCTGATGTTTCTACGTTCAAACCTTATTTCGCAACATCATTCAAGACACTAACTAAATAATTTTTGGGCTCCAATACAGCTGCAATTTTAACAAATATTTTTCCTTTTCAATTATGGGATGATTGTCATCTATGGAATATTTTTTATCGCTTGTCTGAGGTGTGATATCTATCGACAACCACCCTTTCTAAAGGCAAGGATGGAAAAGTAAGGACTTTACATTTTTTCAGGGTACCATAACAGCATTCTTCTTAGTGAAAATGTTGTAAGCTCTGACGTTTTCACGGTTTTAAGGCGAGTGACTAGCACGTTTGCTTTCTATGCGCGTGATCATGAGTTCAGGTCTCGTGAGGGGGTGGCAGTGAAGGGAAATGTATAGAGCCATCTTTACCAAATCCTGTAGAATCCTGTCTTTAAAAACTCACCAGCTCGTTCAGATGTTAATAAGAATTCAATCAATGATGGAAATTCTGGAAAATTCGTAATCGGAATGACCGGTGGTAGAAATGAAATTTGAAATGAATTTTTATTTATGGCCTTTAGGTATCTAAGGCTCAGGCCGGGATAGGGGAAAGGGAAAAGATTCGAAAAGGTATCGGCCAGGGCCTATGTTTAAGGTGCCACCCTGGCATTTGCCTGGTGTGACGGAGGGAAGGTGGTAGAACTCGAACTTACGTGCCTCTCCAGAAATGATCTCGGGTTCGTGACCGTAAATACTAAATCACAGGGGCTGGGTTTTAAAATATATTTTTTTAATTTGATTTTCTTAGTAACTTTTTAAAGTGAATCATGGTTACAACGCTAGACATTTCTCTCTTACTGCAAATAGTACAAACAAATTAGACATTGTATATAACATATTTAAAGTAAGGATAGATTCTAAGTTAGCCATCTTGAAAAGAAAAAGTAGCGACTCGAGGAGTGTCTTCCGCCATTTTTTCATGATTATCTTGGAAATGCTTGATGTTGGGTAAAAAATGAAAAGGACCAAATCAAAAGAGCAGAAAATTTCCTATCAGACTGTTGCTTGACTTTTACTTGGAATCTTTTCATTGTTAAGAAAAAGTTCCTAACATTGGGAAAACATATAACTTTAAACCCAAATAAGTTATTGGTGCCCAGATATACCTAATTTCTACTATGATTTGTTAATTATCATTTGTTTATCTGATAATGAATTAAATTTATAGTATATATAAGCTCGTTAGTGTAGCTTGAACCACCTCCTTGAACCTCTCTTTCTCCCTAATCTTGAAATGTATGAACTTCATATCGTAACGATTTTCTGTGTTGTGATGTACATCAACCACTTCAACTACTTATTCGTATTGAGTGTCCCTCCAATATCTCAGACTAACCTCTTTCCACACCACCTTGTACCTAGTCAGAATAAAGAAGGACTTCTTGGGGAGGTAGGCCCTACGGCACGTTTTATTCTTACCGTGGTATCCGCAATACGCTTAGTCCATCTTTAGATCCATGGTGTGTTCTTCGTTCGAAGTGTTCACCATATCCCATTTCATTACAATGGGTTCAAAGATCGATACACTTGAGTCCACTGTTTTTTCTGTTTTATTTGATCCTCTTTCAAAGATAATTTTTCTCCGTGCTTTCCTATCTTCTATGTTTCACCTTCCTTCTCTATATCGTTACTTAGTTGGAAATGTGTAGATAGAACCCCCACTACCAGGCTATTGCTATGCTTTAACGTAGTTCCTTACTTAATAGTATGCTGAAGAGTCGCAGTAGCTAGAATGTGTTCCTTAGATGATCCCCACTACCTTAGTTCTCTGTTCCTGGTTGTTCAACCCATACATTTTGCATGAATAGCGGCCTGAACAACCCTTTAAACACGCACATGGTATCAGTTTTAGTAATTCTTCAGGACTCGGTGACAATAACATTGGTAAAGGTAGGAGTATATCTTCTCCTATCCCCCCCCCCGCCGTTTCCCTGTCTCAATTTCCTCCCCTTTCACAACTGCCCTTCATTTTGGTAGTAGTCTCTGAAGAAATACATTTGAAACGCATCTAATGTAGAAGATAATGTGTCCAATTTCATTCGTTTCCTGGGCCACGGGGACTCAATGGTATAGGGTCGTCGGGTCGATCCCTGCTCATGATGCTATGTGAACTTTGTGGTGGACCAACACCGTATGCGTGGACTCTCTCAAACTACACTAAATGAGCTTATGTGCTACAAATTTCAGTCAATATAAAAATAATAAACCATTGATAATTATCTTATTGTAGTAGAAATTAGGTATTCCTATTTCTGGCCAACAGTGACTCATTTGGGCATAAAATTGTTGTTTTTTTTCACCAATATTTATGAACTTTTTCTTCACAATGAAAAGATTCCAAGGAAAACCCAAGCAGTAATCTAAGGTTCTGTTCTTAGAAATTGCCTGTTCTTTCTCTTTGGTTCTTTGCAATTTTTTGTCTATGATCAACCATTTCTCAGATAATCATGAAAGCATGGTGGAAGACAGCCATCAAGCCGCTACTTTTCAAGATGGTGGGCTTAGCACAAGACGGATCTGTCCGGACTTGTAACATGTACGGTATATAAGGAAACTCTTTGCAATAGTTCTGTGAAGAAAAAAAAAACATTATTAATATTTTCCCCGATGAGCACTAATTCGACTGACCTATGTTTCCATTTTTAAAGTATTTAACTCTATTTCTAACCATTCTCCACCCCACCTTTCTCTCTCTCTCTCTCTCTCTCTCTCTGATCATACATATATGATCAAAGAAAAAGATCATTCTGTTCACAAACCTTAAACTTGGCTAAACAGTCTTTGTTGACTTTAATGCAGCCATATTTGAACCTAAATCTTTGTTTTCTTTGAAGATGACTTTAACTAACTCCACCGTGCATTCACTTTACATAATATACACAATATTCGATCTTCTGACTCATATTTCATGTTCCAGCCTCTCCTTGGAATAATAACAGTATTATTCCATTAAATCTCTGAATAATAGTTCATTTATATACTAAGTATGAGGCATCATGTTATCTTCGGAGGTTTATGCAAAATATATATATTTATTTTCTTAGAGAAGGAAGTTCTTCTTATAAAAAGTGTATTAGTATGTATATTTGGTTTCGCTTAATAATACAAATATTGTAACTTAGATTGACAAAACATGTCTCAATCTCCCCCCCTTGCTTTATTTTCTCTCATGTGACTTGTAACTCCTACCCCCTCCGTTGCAAAAAAAAAAATCCTGCGCTTCATTTAGTGTATTTTTATTTCAAAGTTAAGATATACGCGAATTTATGATGGCTATGAATAATTCAAGGACATGAAGCTGTTTTGTTCTCCTTGCCGTAACTATCTCTCGTCTCTATGGAGAAATTGGTGAATTATTCATTGTTTTCTATTACGTAACACAAGGTTACCACCACCACCACCACCACTACTACTACTACTACTCGTTTTATTTGTAATTTTTCTTCTTCTTCGAATTGAAACAAATGAAAAGGAAGGACAAGAGAAGGAAATGAATCGATGAAATAGAGGAAAAGAGAGAGGAAGAGTTAGTGAAATTTTGAAAGGAAAATAGTTACTAGATTTGAAGCCTTTAAAACAAATGTAATTTAGTTTAGCTTGGATTCAGTGTTTTGCTTTCTCTTACTGTATTGAAAGAAACCATTAAATTGTAAATAAAAGTATAGGAATAGTTATTCAGTGTGTATTTCAATTAGTGTCAAATATTCTAGAAGCGTAATCCCATAGACCAAAGAAATGTAACTTTAGCAAATGAGTAGAATAACCGTATCATTTAAGAGATTACAGTGTTTCCAACTTAGAGCTCAAAATTGTTCTTGGTAATTAATGAGCGATACATTAAAGTCAAAATGCGGAAATTGGTTTCTATCAAGGTGATTGACGTTGCTAAAATGTAATGTTTTAGTTGTAATGTTGCCAAACAGGTATATTTTTCTTCAAATAGTCTCTGATCATGAGTAGGAAGGAACATAAGTGATGTATAAAATAAAATGTTGCAAACTGTGGATAATATCGATGAAAATGATCCAAAATTAAATATTTATTACAAATTATATGAAGCTGGGTTAAATCTACTAGTAACCAAGAATATTTAGTCTTGATTAATACATATTTAAGTCATTTTATCTTACTTTAAATAAACACACATATGATGATGATTGGCGTTCTGCCCAAGGGAAAGTTAGTGGTCAACAATCCCTAGGCTATGTGGACTGATGATGCTTTATCATGATTTTACGTGGCATGGAAATGACATACAAAAGGATATGATCAATACACGTCAAAGTTGATCACGATTCAGTGTTCAATATGTCCCTGGGCAGAATACATGCAGAAATAGGTAGCATTCCTATCATTGCATTAGTTGAAACAAGGACTACCTACTCTCTAATCAGTAGAGCATTCTTCGAAGGGAGTAAAAAAAGAATATTCGTCAGCAAAAGAATAACAATGAAAACTAGCAATGACAGCGATATAAAGATACAAGAGGAATTAGTGCTCAAAGTTAGACTACAGATGACTATAACCTAACATTAGATCTATTGGTAATTCAGAACAGCACATTTGACGTCATTTTGGGAAGTAATTTCTTAGAATTGATTGATTACGTAAAGATCAACTATTAAGATAACTCAAATAATAATTAAAACTACCGCGGGAGAGGTTCATTGCAGGTAAGCGGATAATAACTAACTCTCCGATTTTAATTAACGTAAATAAAAGCGATAACACTGGGGCTTTGCGAAAACCAATTGCATTACGTACCCCAGATCAGTTACAGAAAGAGAAACTACTATTTCAGAAGAATAATGCAATAGAAGAAAAGAAAGAAAAAACACACATTTTCGAAAGAAAATCTTAAGAACAGAGGAACCGAGCCTGGATGAACTATATGATTGCTCTTGTGGAAGAAGGTAATAATGAGGAAAATGAATGTGTCTGTCCTGCTCTGAGATAGTGCCAACGAAAAGGAAGAAACAGCGTGAGAGAGGGGAAGGCCAGCCTCTTCAAAAGATAATGCGCTCATAGAGGTTCTGACAATAAGCAATATCCGAAAGGAGAAATAGACTGGCAGTAGTTGTCAGCGGTGGAGAATCAGCAGTAGCAGAACAGCAGCAGTAATTGTTAATAATTATATCTCATAAGGAGAATTATTTTATTTTTAGTCATCCATTAACGAAATTATTTTTTTACTTTTTAGTAAGAATTGTTTTAAAAAAATATGGTTTTAAATTTATTTTTATTATTATTTATTTAGTTATTTCGGTGTTCGGATACTTTTTCTCAAGCTCAGTGACCCGACTACGTCGCTGAGCAAAATTTCATCGTTGTATGACGTCGGAAAATGAGTTAAATTACCGTTGCAAGCTTTATGGACACGATGAACCATTGTGAATTAAAGAAAAAAAATATGTAAAAAAAAAGAAAGAAAATTAACGATCTGAAATGGTAAGACCGTGACTCAACATACCGTACGTTCAATACATCGTGGCTGCTGAAGGACAATTCCGCGTATTCGTGATTGACTTGTATTTTAATGGATCTCATCCTCAAATACTATGCAACCAGAAACTCCACAGTGTAAGTTGGGCTGCAGCAGTATCAGTTGTAAGGCATTTCATTGAAAACGGAAATCTTTGAAACCAATACAAACAAGCCTTTATTTCAACAATTAAAATAAAAGAACAAAACATAACTGTTGGAAAGGCTGTATTGAGTTGAAGAAAATTAACACGTTTTGCACTATTACGAGAAATTGGTCGCCAAATATAAACATGAAGAAGGGACAAAACTCCCAAGTATTCCTTTCTCTTCTGGCAAACAGCGTATCTTGAATTCTCACGCAGGACATAGCGGATCAGTGTCAAATTGTAATTTTATTTTAATAGAGACTTCATTCATTCTTGCTGATATTACTAAATCAAGCATTAAAAATGGAGCCTCCACTCTTCTTAATATTTTGCTAAATCAAGCATTAAAATGGAGCCTCTACTACTCCCTGATATTTTAGTACATCAAACATTAAAAAGGAGCCTCTATTCTTTCCTGATATTGTACTAAATTAAACACATAGTAGTATTGCATGATAAAGAAAACATGATTAAATTTTGATCTTGTCTCTGAGAAAATTGGATTATGTTCTTATGCTTGTTATCAGATATCATATCCTCTGAAGAACAATCTTAAGTTACAAAGACTTCGCCTGAGCTCTCACTATAATCTCTTATTTCAGAAAGTTTGAGAAAGCATAACGTAAAATTTAGGATGCATAAATGGATTAAATAATTTCATGAATCGATAGATAGATGGATGGATGGATGGATACATAGATATATAGATCCGCCTACCATCAATCCATTCATGCATGTATCATTGAATGCATTGTTGTGTAAATATATAACTTTAATAAATTAGGGGAAAATACAAACTGAATAATTAAAAAAATATATATTTTAATATAAAACTCAAGAGTAGAACCAAGACAAAATATTTAGTAAAAAATGTGCTGACGAAAGATACATCATTTAATTTTTAATTCAGCAAATGTATCTAACTTTTCTTCATCTGGTAAAAATAAGGATTCACAGGGAGGAGGAGTGAGTTTTCGCTAAACAAAAATTAATTAAAATAACGTCTCGTTGTTCCCACTCTCCTCGCCTCCTTCTTTCTTCTCTCTTGTCTTTTAGTTCACAAATTGGCTCCAGTGTGTTTCCTAAAATTTTGTTTTAATTTTCCAGCGAAGTAAAAGAAGTTTCCTCCACTCCTAGAAAAAAAACAAAAAGAAAGTATAAATTGTTGCAGAATGAGAAGTGACACAAACAAAAAAGAGTTAAAAGTATGTAAAGAGAGAGAGAGAATAAATGTGTAGAAAATTAAATAGAAAAAAGGAAATTTAAACGCAGAAGGAAGATGAAGGATGTTGAGAGAATTGAACAGATAAGGCATAGTGGATGAGTGACTATAACATTATTTTATAACTTTGCGTTGCATGGGAAAGAATAATGCCTATCGGTTGATTTCAGAAAATTGCCAAGAGATGGTGCTACTAATCTAACATGGAAGATATATTAATTAATCTTTAACCTGGGTAAGTAAACAGAGAGAACATCACAGAAGCGAAATGTGATAGGGTGGGTGAAAAGGGTAACGTTAAGAAAATATATCTTTTGTCGAACGTACAGGCAAAACGAAGACTTTTAGTTTATTTCCCTTATAATTTCGTGTGTAAGAATTTTATTTGTAACAAGGAACCTACTCCTTTTCTCATAAAGAACATTTTTAATTCTCAATTCTGTTAATTTTATATAAAAAAAATAAGGAGTACATTGTGCATATGTTTTCAATATTTCTCTTTGGATTCAAACAGAGAAACTTTTAGCTACATACCAACTCCTTAAATAAATTATACAAAGGTAGATATAAAATTAAACTGAATATTTTAGCTTAGTGTCATATCCAGAAAATTAAACAAAATGTTGAGTGTTGTGCCATTTGTTGGTGGTAAGGGAATAGAGAACTAGTCCATCTTATATTCATTTAACTTAAAGTCAGTAATGAATACGGTGAACCAGTTATCTGTACTGAATTAGCAAAACTCATGGGATAACAGGTCACTGATTCTCGGGTGGACACCACGTGTGTTCCACGCTCCCTGTGTGGCTACGCGTCGGTTCCAGTTCTGTATGAGACCTTATAGGAAGTGGATATGTGAGTGATTCATGTGAAATGCAATGTCGTCGTGAGTTGACGGCATTCTCACGGGGCAAAGTGCTGGGTGCCCGACGCATGGAAAGTTTGATTTCGGCGGTGGTGCAGGAATTCGGATTCATACGTTCAACCGTATCCAGGGTGTACCGAGTATGGTTAGATGAAGGCGTCACAGTCCATAACAGACACCATACCGGGCATCCAGCCACCCTCAATGACCATTCTGGCGACACCTGGGACGAATGGTCAACAGAGACCGGAGGTCGACAGTGCGAGAAATCACTGCCCAATTCAACACTGGCCGGGCTAGAAACATCTCCCAGTGGACAATCTGTCGGAACATGCGTTCTCTCGGGTATGAGGGCCATCGCCCTACACGGGTTCCACTGCTAACCCTGCGTCATCGGACATTCCGGCTTGCATTTGCCACCAATCACCTCGGATAGACACTACAATAGTAGCGTAACGTCAGCTGGTCCGACGAATCACGGATCATGCCAATAGGAGGCACCGTGTGTGGCGCATATCTCATGAAGACATCAATCCCGCATGCCAAGATGGCGTGGTTCAGGACGGTGGGGTATCAGTCATGGTCTGAACTCTAGAGCTCGTTTTTCTGGTATGGAATGAGCCCCCTAGTTGAATGGTCCGCTGTATCGTCAGCTGCTTGGAGACAATCTACACAATATTTTGGCCTTTCAAAACCCTGACGACCTTGTGGTATTTCAAGATGTCAATGCGCCGCCCCATTGCTCCAATGTCTTCCGAAAATGGTTTAAAGAGCATGCAGGGGAGGTACAACGACTAAGCTGGATACGCCGGAACCATGATATGGACACCAACGAGCATATCTGGATGCTGTCGTACTCAGGCTCCGTGCACTGGATCCTCCACCCACGACTGGTTTCCGCTTTTCAGACCTTGTGGTGTCAACTGCCTCGGAAAGTTAACAAAGACTTGCATACTCGCTTCGAAGCCGTATCGCTACGCTCTGCAGGGCCAGATGGGGCCCAATCAGTATTAGGTGACTATCCCATGAGTTTTGCTAACTCAGTGTACTCCCATCCTTCTGTGAGTTTCCTAATCATCCTATAAAAGAGCATGTTTGGAATAATCAGAAAATCGTAGTATACTTTATATATACAAAGTGGCAGATTAACGTATATAAAATTACCGGAAGTAGATGTTTGAAGTCAAACAAGATACA
>JAGDQP010059060.1:0-10230 GCA_022664845.1 Lepisma saccharinum | reverse complement strand
ATGACGTAACTTGACAACGTGGAATATCTCCATAACACGGAATGCAGTAATAACAAAATAAGTTTTCTGACCTTAAATTTCTGGAGTGATTCCATCATTCAGGATAAATGCTAAATTCCATGTCCGTACTGTTATAGTCCGTAGCTCAATTTCTCTCACTGTAACTGTGCAACGGCCAGTAAGCAAATATTTTACATATTTTCATAACGTTTCGGTTATGTGGTTTAAATATTTTTTTTTTTGTAGCTATACCCATAATCTTAGTCCTACACATAATGTTATATGTCGGCTCCAGAAGCCAAAGGATATAAGTGACATTGACGATCAAAAAAGTTGGAGGTAAGCTTTTATATACAACCTGAAATATATGTGACAAAATATGACAGGTCTTTAAGGTCCAAGGTTTTTTTGTACAAAATATGATAGGTTTTGTGTCACACATCTTTTTTTTATTGTTCGTCAATGTAACTTGTATCCGTTGACTTCTGAACTCGTTAAGTCATATATTAACTATAGCTATATCATATTCAATTCCAGTAGCGATAGAACAAACGAGACAATTAATACTTTTGATGATGGAAGCAATAGTAACAAGAACATCGGCGCTCAACTCAATCAAACATGTCTACCATAGAAGAAAGTAAAATCTGATCAACCAATCAGATAAGTAGTTTTCTGGGCAAATCACAGACGTAAATTCGTCAACCAATCACAAGCACGTATTGTTTGTCCAAGCAGAGCCCCAACTTCTCCAACCAATTATACATGCAGCTTTCTTGTTGGTTCTATTTTTATATTTTCACTTTATGTGGTTTCTTTGTCCTCATAATCAGAACTATGACTTCTGGAAACGCTAGCACAGTATATATCTTCCTGATTGATTATCTTAGAAGAATTATCTGATATATTATCCCACTCAAAATGTCATCATGTTTCCCTTGTAGTAAAGTAAAGGCACCAATTCTCGTCACTGCTCCAGTAGTCGTCATGTTTTAGCGAAACGTGTAAAACTAAGAAAAGCGCCCATCGTTTGCTAACAAAAACAGACCAATTTAGCAGTCATCATCTTGTACATAATTGGCACCATAAATATGTTCATTGCGTCACTTCGTTTAGTAGAGATGTCTTGTGTTTGGGCGCCAAATTCGTACTTCCTGCTATTTTCGTGTGTGTGTGTGGTTTTTTTTTTTTTTACTAAAAAGTGTTAATCAGGTGGACATTAAAAAATAAGCATTGAAGTTTTAGGTATAAATACCTGATGTTTACATGTGCATAAAATGCCCCTTTAATGATCAAATTAATTATTAGATTATAAGTTTGCGTGCCTTGATTGCCACTTTCTCTGTATTGGGAGTTTCGACTACTGGTGCAAGTCAAATATACTTTTGCACCAATGCTCGTCACGGGTGACGAATACTGGTGAACAATTGACACTTAAAATTTTTACTCCAGAAAGTTATAAATTTAATTTAATGTGATGTCAAACTTATAATAAAAATTTCATAGTGATAGCCTCACTGTGTCCAGTAGTCGTCATGGGTGACGAGCACTGGTACATCGTAGTGACGACTACTGGTTCAGAATGTACATGAATAAAAGATAGTCTTAGGCCTATTACCCGATTGAAGTAGAAATGTGATTGATGTTTCAAGCTTCATCCATCCAGGTTAAATAATTCGAATTTATAAAAACCAAAATGAAACATTTCAACAATCAAATTCGTAATCCACACATTTTTCTTTTACGTAGTCAATAGATATCCGTAGGACCATGTCTGAGATATCCAGGACCACGGACATAACTTCAGTGACCAGCGAAGTGTTTTATGAGATTTTAAGCAATATATTCGATTCTTTTGGCTGTTATTCTATTCATGGATGGACATCCGTCTCATTTGACCTTGCGCTCTCGTCGTTTTTGTGAACAATGCTTGATTATCCTCTTTCTTTATTACGAAGTGTTACTAATACTGTCCAAGCTATGGACATACGGATTTATACTACGAAATAATTCATGGAATAAAACTCTTCACGAATGGCGTGTTAAACAAACTGTTGGGGAAAAAATGGCAAATATCAACAATAAAGACTTGTATGTTATTGGATGAAGCCATTAACCGAAGGCCTAATTCAGAAATTTTACGACATATATCAAAACGTTTGATATTCTTCCTTCGGAATCCTTTGTCAGTACATATTAGTAAGATTATTCCCTGTTCTGAAGCGCCTATTATGCCTACTTCCTCCCCCAACGACGTACAGAGAAATTCAAGTAACAAACGTGATGCTTTGTTGACTCTTAAGAAATTTCTCGGAGGTGGAAAGCTGAAGACGTTTGAGGAAGCAGATGTATGAGTTGGAGACGTCAGAGACATCTTTATTTATGTGCTGGAAGTATTTAAACAAATAGAAAATCGAGTTATGACATCAACCAGATTTCAGCAATCATCAAATCCCATCTTGTTCCACATGCGACGACCACGTAACAAACACTCGAAATATATCTCCATCTAACGTAGCACAACCTACTCCTAAAAGTGCCCCTAGCAGCCGGCCATCCTGACTGAAGTTTTCCAGGGATTTTTTTCTCGTTCAGACCAGGCAAATGGCGAGATTATACTCACAAACTAGGCCCTGATCGACTACCTTCCAATACCTTTCCCCCAATCCCCTCAGCCTGAGATGCCTAAATGCCTTACATAATAAAATTCAAAATTTAAACTGCTACATATTTCTCAACTCAAGTTTTTTTTAGAATAATACCAAAGATCCTTCTAGCAAGCCCTCTGTGCCTCTTTTCTTTCAAGTACGCTTCATTTTGGTCAGGTTTAGATTCATGAAGATGAGGCTACCATACTTATTTTCCAAGCGAATATTTCTAGTACATAGGGTGACGACTACTGGTACATTGGTGTGATGACTATAGGTAACTAGCAAAATTCAGGGTGACGATTACTGGAGCAAAATTAGGGTTGTAAAGAAAGGTAATTCTATCACTATAAAGCGAATTACCGAATATATTTATGCTGTTACATTTTCGCACGAAACCTGAAGTTGCTAATGAAGTGAAAAGAGTAGGGTTGTTTATTACACATAGATCCACAGAAAGCACTTTCCGCAAAATCCACCTTAACATGCCGAGAACTGGTGTCTTTACCTGTGCAAAGTTCCATCGAAATCGGCTTTCACCTGGAAAATATTTCTTTAATGTGTTATAAGGGTTCCAAAGTCTCTATCCTGCGTTATCAAATTATTGCAAGAATATCTCTTCAAAGAATGCTAAGCCTGCAAGCCTGCTTTTAATCCATTGTGTTTTCCTTGCTTTCTTGGGATTGTGAAACTCATTTCACGTCTCTATTTCTAGCAATTAATCAATCTACAATTATTCAAATCATTGTTCTTCTTATTTTTTACATGACGTTCGTAATAGTTTCTCTGACAGGCAATTCTTCCGTTTGAGATGACAGAAAGAGATTTCCAATTTAAAAAAAAAAACTAGGATAGCCAATAGTAATTAATCTTTTCGCGATTCCCACTCTTCTTCTTTCTTCTCATTTCTCATTGGTTGTTACAAAGAAGGAGGAAAATGAAGTGATTTTTCGAAGGAAGATTTGACATGATTAATGAAAATGTAATTAGTAGTGACAGACGCAAACAAAAATTAGGAGTAGCAATTTGATAAAACGGTTCATTACTTACTAACGCCGGGTAACGTCTCGTTATGGCTTCAAAGGAAAGAATCGAAATTTAAGTTTATTTTCTTTCTGTACACTGTTTCTCTGAAGATCCACTTTTGTTTACCAATCTCAAATATGTGAAGTATTGAATACGTACTTGTACATTTACCGTCGTTATTTACGACCTGTAGGCATGCATGGCTCAGGTGGGGATAGAGTAGAGAAAATGATACGAGAAGAAGTCAGCCAGAGCTTAAGTTGAAGGTACTACATCGGCATTTGGCTGGTGTGATTGAAGCAAAACCTCAGTTATGAGTATTAAGCTCAACGGAGGCGTAAAGCGAGAGATGACGCGCGAGATGTGTACAGTTTAAAGTGTGACATAGATACAGGGACCCGATCAGTTCGGCGCCTCCGTTTCGGCGCAGTAACGTTTCGGCGCCCGAACTTTACCAAAGAATCACACCAGGGAAACTATTGTATTAAAGAGGTATTAAAAACTTGGTCCATAAGATGCGACAGAAGAACAGATCCAGGGGCTGTTTTAATGGAAGAGATGCAGTGAGACGTTTATGCTTTAGTAAGCACTTGAAACAATATTTTTTTTAATGATTTTAATTATGAAGTGTTTTTTTTTCGGCGGAAAATGAATTTATTTATTTATTTACAACATAAACAGGCTGAGCTATAGCAGGGACGTAACTAGTGAGGAGCAGAGAAACAGGATTCAGGGGCGCTACTCGTAATTTCGTAATGGCGCAATTTCGCAATTTATTATTTTATATTCAAAGAAAATAAGTTTCATATTTAATTACAATGCATTCTGCATACCTTTGGAACAATTTATATATACATATAAAACAGATAGGAACGTCATGTTAAACTGCAAGGTTGGAGGTCGAGGTTCAAGTCCGACGGCGAAGTCGAGGTTGAAGTCTAATCTCAGGTGGAGGTTAAACTACAATTGTAACTTTTGAACATGAACGAACTACCATTTTAGTTAATTTCTCGACGAATGCAGCCTCCATGTCATTAGCATCCTGTCCTCTTGTGGTCCTTAGGCATCTTTAGCTCAAACCGTGAAAACTTAAATAATGCTTCAAAACTTTGTCAAGACCAGTCACAAAAAATGACTTTATTGACGATTTTTTTCATCTCGAATATTCACTACTTAGCATATCTTATGCATTTCTTGTTTAGGTTTAGCAAAAGTAAAAGTTCTTACGTTAAAAATGTACAAAAACTTTATATTTACATTAGGAAAGCAATATATCTTATTAGCACCCTTGTACATGACAGACAGACGAGATACATCCACTTAAGTCCTTTAGGCATCTTTGGCTCAGACCGTGCAAACTTAAATAATGCTTGAAAACTTTGTCAGAAGCAGAGTACAAGAAATAATGTTTTAAGTACTTCATTGATCATCAAATGTCGTCAGGAACCGTAAAAAGTAAAAGGTACATCACTATGTCACAAGGTAGGTTAATAATTTCCGTTTTCCTCACTTTGGCGCCGAACTGAACTGGCGCCGAAACGTGGCCTGCGCCAAAATGGTGGCGCCCAAACGGAGGCGCCGAAACGTAGCGGACCCTAGATACATGTATGTATGTATGTGAATTATATGTATATTTTAAAAGATGTACGGGACAGGCAGAGGTACATCCAAGTCCTTGAACTTACATATGTTCATTATTTTTGGAATATATTACGAAGTAAACGGTAATTACCATTATAACTTATGTAATGTTAATCTATGACCTTTCGGAATCTATATCATCTACAATATACGTTTTATAATGTTGAAATATGCGACTCTTTATTTAATAATTCTTGTCCAGGTGGGAAAGAGGGTCATTAGATTAATGGAATCTCTGAATTGGCAATTTATATTGTCATCATCCTCACGTAAGAGGGTCATGTAGAGGTTGGAAATCTTTGAAACTGAGATTCCCTTTGACAACCAAACAGCGTCAAGGATAGGTCGGCATTAGAGGTTCTCTCGTACGTTCGATATTTAATCAGTGCTACTACGATGAGGTACAAATTGGACCTTACAGTTATCCCTGAGACCGAAGACTGTATAGCCATCACACAGTCTGGATGGTATCAAACCCAAGACCTCCATAATGAAAAACTAACGGTCTACCAATTGAGCTACGGCCGCTTCCTTAACTATAATTATTTTGACAATTTTTCTGTATATATTTCATACACTTCCACACATAGGTTTGACTGTATGAGTAAGGAGTTTTGGTAGGCTTACGTGAAGAGAAAACCTTACGGTGAAAAGGGATTTTAATAAAATAGCGGTTTAACGTTTCGTATAGAACATTGTGTTATATAGAACCAAAACGTGTTCTCCACGAAAGAGTAAGGAAGAAAAGCTATCGAAATGTAGATATGGAGGAGAATCGAAAAAATCAGCTAGACACAGAGGATTGTAATAAGGAATTCCTGAAGAGAGTAGGCGACAGTCTAGAAATATATTAGAGACTGGAAACAAGAGAAAAAGAATCTAGTTGAGACTTTCGATATGCTGCGGTTGAATACTAAAGGATGCAGTTGAAAGTGTGTTTGAAGGAAAAAGAGGAAAAGGGTGAAACTTGCATTACTAAGGAACATGAATGGCACGTAATAGTAAATAGTAAGATCAGGATGAATAGAGAGGGTTTCGTGCCATCAGGGACTAAGTGCCTTGAAGGACCTCCAGGGGTTTCAGCAGGATTTTAATGGTGCTGATACATTAGTTTCACTATGTATTGGTCATTGGGACAGAAAAAGATCAATCAAAACATTGCAAAATTACGTAACTATTATTATGTAACTTAATTTTGAATTTTAGGAAAATAGCATGATTAATACTTATCCTGCAGGCACCACTTCCCGAAATTCACTTCTTATATATAACTGATACTCTTGCCAAACAGTCGCTTTCTCTACAAAATTACTAAGTGTGCACCTTAATGGCATTTTATTTACTATACAAAAACATTAGTCAATTTTGATGTTTTTCATGAGAGCAGGATAAAACTCCTCCAAATTCCAGGTGTTGCTAAAATGTACTACATTTCTTATCTAATTTGTTCACACAATAGCTGTGTGAACAGATTATATCAGAAAATGTAGTGAAATTAAGTCAAAATAGTGGAATTTAGAAGTTTTTTCTTGCTCTACTAAAAAAGGTGACTCCTGTTGTTTTTTGTAAAAACACCGTTGTATTGTAAAGAGACTGTAAGAAATGTTTAATGTTACTGAAATGCATTTCCTTAATAAGCTAGGAATTTTTAACGATAATCACTTAATGTATGTCTGTGCATGCAGATATCACTTATTATGAGCGGGGTGGACTTTAACAAGTCTGGAAACGTTTAACGGACGACCGCTTACAGAATTCGTACGAGATATTTAACGAATGTTGGTGAAAATAGCTATCACTATCGAAAAAAGTATACGGGAGAGGACAAACTTTGACTCTTTAGACATTGGTTGTATAGTTGGAATGCAATAGATATATTGGACTACATTCAACAAGAAGACAAAATGGCATCAAACATGGAGGTACAATTTACACGCACGAGTAGATTTTGTTGAGGTGGAAAATATCAGAATGAAGAACTCCTTTTTACGTAATCATCTTCTCTTTTGCTTCTCTACCAGTAGATTCCGTAAAGGCGCCAAAAGAAAGGACGCTGTTTGCACAGTTCAAAAAGTTTGGAGACGCTCTGCTGAAAGAAAATAGTATTAAAAAAAAGAACTCAGCGGAGCACTCCTATGCCTTTTTCAAAGCGCAACCCACTTGCTCCAAGAAGGAAAACACGTCACGTTCTTTCACTTGCACACACTGATGTTACCAGTTCGTTACGTTTGACTGTTTTTTTTTTTGTTCGTCCAACAACAATAAAAGAAAAAGCACTTTACATTCTCGCTCTCTCTTTTTTTTATTCCTATTGTGCTTTCCAAAGCGGAATGAGTAAGGATCGCAAACAAACAAACAAATATTTCCGGCTAAAATTTTGCTGTTCTGAACTAGATAGGGGCAATGTAAAAGTTTTCTAACTGCAAAATGTTGAACAATCTGGTAACATCAAAGCAATATTCGTGATAAATTGAATGTATGGTATGTTCCTTTTAAGGCTAATTCACACATACGGTGCCGTGCCCATGCTGTTCCCCTGCCATGTATCGTCCGTGCCATGGCCGCGATCATTCACACATTGGGTGCCGTTTCCATGCCGTGCTGGTCTACACCTGCTCCAAGGATGGATTACAAGGAAGAAGATATTAAGACCGGGATGGTTTCTTCTCAAGACGGCACCGTTGGGGCATGGCACGGGCACGCAACCGTTTGTCTGAGTTAGCCTTAAGGCTTCATTAGCAAGTGCTATGAAACCTGTCTGTCTGTCCTTAGAATTTTCAAGTCACAAACTACTAGGACTATGAAGGTGTTTGAGGTGTCATTGGAAAGGTCTTGGAGAGCCTACTTCAAACCCGTATAGATAATTCAGATCATAAGGGACTAGTCTCAAAATACGAGGGCAATTTTCAATTCAGGAACTACTAGGCCTAAGGATGTGGTTGAGGTATCGTTGTAAATGTCTCGCCACAATTTTTCCAACGAAACATTGATCATCCAAATAAGATACTCGCTTATGAAGCCCAGCGGTAGCTTATATACACAGTCCCCCGATTGGGATCCGCCTCACTTGTTTCAATGTGGATCTAATATTGTATTTGTATTGCTAGATGCTGCCATTTCTACAAGTTGGAAAAGTTCTCCATAGCTTATTTTCTTTGAACCTGCGTATACCTTAAAGAGACTTTAGCAACGTAGTTTTGTCATTGTTACAAGTAAAACTGTCGGAGATTTTCTTTGGATTGTTGTTGACAGAAAAAGAGGTAGATGTTCGAATGCAACTGCTTTCACTCTATGCTAAAACAAACAATACACAAGAACGATATGAATGGAGAGCCCATAACGTACCTTTAAAGGACCTGTCACTTTCGGGAGACACTAATCATAGCGATAATTTTGTTTGACAAATTTCCGACAATCGTTTCGCTGACGTTGCTACAAACCGAATGTTCTTTATGTCGACCAGATATATCAATATTCCTTGTCATATAGAAGACATTCGAATGCACTCATAAGCTCTTATACCAAGCGCCGTAGCTCAGTCGTACTCTGTTGGTCCAGGGTTCAATCGCAGCAGTCGACCATCCTGATTGAGGTTTATCCTGAGTTTTTCCTCAGTCACATAAGGCAAATGCCAGGATGGTACCTTCAAATTAGGCCCTGGCCAACTCCTTCACACATCCTTTCCCCTACCCTATCCCGGCCTGAGCCTAAGATGCCTAAAGACCAAAAATAAAATTCAAATTCGCAACCTTTTGATTAGTTGGTCAATGGTTTCATCACGAAGCAGGATGACTACTAGTTCGTGCATTGAATAAAACTTCTACAAAATAATAATAATAAATAATGATCCAATAGATTTATATACAGAGCGGGGCTGAAACGCATCACGCTCCTAAAATGGCTCATACACAATACAGTTTACCAAAGTGGGGAAGATTCGATCATCGATTGGTCGGGTCACAACGTATGGTCATTTCGGTCAATACTGGGTCACCGAATCAGTCGGAACATTCGGATCAAGTTTCGGGCTGTGTCCGGGTCACCCAAACTGACTCGATTTCAGCTCTGAATCGAACAACGAGGATAAACTTTGGAAGCTGATTACTAAACCGAAACAGAATAAAAAAATGCTTTGTCACAGTTTTGTCTGGATATGTGAGTTTTGTCACAGTTTGCAACACTGAGTTCTGTGTTTCACATAATCTTAATGTACATCATCACTATAGGGAATAACTAATATCTAATGAACTGACGTAGTGCCGTTTGAAAAAGTAAAACTTATACATCAGGTTGGTAATACTGACTAACCAATGACGACATCTTTTTAGTTCTAATAATCTTTAGAAAAGATTTTATTTTTTTCGAAAGAAAATGGCTACTGGTTGTGCCTGTCTATGGTTGGACTTCGTAAAATTGTAGGATGACTCCCTCTATTTCAAGTATATGTAAACGTTACGATATTCTTGATCCTATTGGCTAAGAGAAACCATTTTGATTGGTTTTACGAAAACGAGACCGAGAGTGGAAGGAGGAATGAGGCTTTGCTAACCACATGCTTCAGCTCGTGACAATTTTTTGGTAGGATGGGATCTCTGTGCCAGTTGAGTCTTGATAAGCGTATTCCTCAGTGAGAAATATTAACAGTTTCAATAATTAAGAAATGACGTGTTACAACAGAATTGTTAATTTTAAGTTGTATCGTTAACAGTGGTCTTAAAAGGGTACGAGTGGTTTATTAAACTGTGGTTTAATGGAAATTGTTAGTAAGGAAGTGGAGAGTTTATTGTGAATCACTTATACAAGGAAAATTGTGTAAATAGATGAGAGAAGGAAGTTACTACTTCTAGCCTGGAAATTAAAAAGGAGAAATTAACTTTGTGAAATATCTAATTGAAAATTACTAAAAATGGATCAT
>JAGDQP010059058.1:0-12445 GCA_022664845.1 Lepisma saccharinum | reverse complement strand
TGATAGCACTGACCACTGGACCAACGAGGACGTCTTTTTTACTACACTGCAGCTGTTGAGTGAGATGCGTACTCACCACCATCCGACTGGATACTCCTAGTCTCTCTCATTGCTAGTAAATAAACCAAACGCTCGTTGACTGTCTTCAATTATCACCCCTGTCTGATATGCAACCACGCATTCTTATTATAAAAATGATAACATTAATTCTCGTTGTATCGATCTGCCAGCAATGAATTATTGTTACCTGTTGCAACTCATCCCATTTGTGGTCGTTTCGACCCATCTGTACTTGGAAGACTTTCTGGGAATCCCCTACTTCCTTTGGGGAATCCCTTGCGCCCTCCTTGTAGCATTTTCCAATATGCATTTTTGGATAGCCCGGGTGTGACTTCCTCTAATTTACTCTCAACCGCCTGCTCTCCGATTTTTCGTTTTCGCAATAATCCGCTCTGAAGTTCATTTTCCCACGGTTTCTGTAGGCTGTAGCTCCGTAACACCTCGGAATTCCCCCCCCCCCCCTTTGCCTCGGCTTTTTTTTTCTTTATTTTTCACTGTACTATCGCCTCCCGAAGTTTGTCGGTCCGTAACCTTACCACCCTGTATACGCTAGTAGATAGTTGTGAATTTTATTTATGTATTTAGGCATGTAAGGCTCAAGCCGAGATAGAGGAGGGGAAAGGAGTCAAGAAAGTGTCGGCCTGGGCCTATGTTGAAGGTGCCATCCCGGCACTTGCCTGGTATGACAGGAAAACCCTGGAAAAACCTCAGTCAAGATGATCGGCCGCTAGGATCGAACCCATGATCTTCCGAATGCTACGCCAACGCTCTACTACTGAGCTACGGAGGCTCGGTTGGACATAGTTGTACGTTGTCAAGTATATATATTAGTAAAAGGTTAACCTTCTGATAAGAATATTTGTAAAATATGCTACAATCATTTCGTTAATACAAAATAGAAAGAAAGAATAATAGACTGTTTAAAATAGTTTTAAAAATACTGTTTTAATGGTATATTTTTGATATTCTAGGGCACTCAAAATCTCAAGAACAAGAAGGGGAGTGAAGAAATAAAATCGGTGGAATATTTGCGTTTCTAATACAGTATTTCATTTCATACTAAATCCGTAAAATCTGATATCCTGTTACCGAGCGGATATCCGAGTTAGTATAGCTTTGGTTTAATAATCGGAAGGTCCTGGGAACGATCCGAGCGTCTGCCTATACTACTTTAGGTTCAGGTAAGTGCTGGAATGGTACATATAAATTAGGCTGTGGCCGACTACCTTCCAATGATCCTCTCTGGCGCCCAATCTCGGCTTGTGCCTGACTTGTGAAACGCCTAAAGGCCATAAATAAATTTAATTGAAATCTTGTTAGTAATTGAGATAAAGATAGGAATGGGGCAAGGGACGCTAAGTGAGATATTTAAATCCGACCCTGCTATAGATCCATAACATAAAAGCGTATTCAGGCGTTAATTTGATCAAATGTTGGCTACAGATACTACCCAAAAACCTTTAACATACACAGCTAGTCGCACAAAAGGTAATTAAACACTAGAATAGATTTTCCGACCTACCTAAAATATTTGTGGATCAAAATCGATACCGAGCTTGGTCAAATTTCTTAGCAAAGCCTCAACCTCACAACAGGAGACAAACGAACTTGAACGCCAAATGCGTCAAAACCCGAAAATAAAATAAATTGAAAACATTGCACAATTTATTTAAGAGAAGTAGCAATAGGAGTGATTGGCCGACTTTATTTTACTACTACATATTTTATTGCCAGACAAATTTCGTGACCGAAAATCAGTCGATGTAGTGGAATGAGTCCTACAAGACAAAGAACTTGTTTCTTTTACCAAAGACATGGTTGGGATGAAGAGAAAGGAGGAAGAGGATCTCTATAAACATTCCATTTGTTACGGTGGTGCTGAGATTTGTAGGAATCAACGACCAGTAAGTAAAGGGGCCCATTCATTGATAAGCCTGTGCTCAAAAAGAAGTTCAAGAAAGAAAGAAGAAACGTTTGAGGTTGTTTCCGCTCTTCAGAAAAAAATATTCACAATAGATGTTTTCGCTATTTACAGCCCCCATGCCCGTAAGCATGTGTGATTACATCTTTCCTCCCTCCCTTGTGCGCTAGATAGCAATTTCCAGTTTTGAAGGCAGAAAATTCTTACAATCATACTTGCAAACAAGAGGTAGAGGAGGGATAGGACAGGGGAAGAAAAGGCACCATCTCTTACTGTCGGCTTCCTCAGCAATCAAAAGGCCTAATAAATTTACAAAAAAACAAAAAAAAACTACTACTTATATATCTGTACAACACTGACAGTAGTGTTTTCCAATTTCGCCAAAGCTAATTTCCTGTCGACACATGGGCGCGCAAGGTGGATAAAAAGATCGAACCACTTCTGGAAATGCAGCTAGTATTATGTAAATTTGAAATAAATACTAACTAACTCTATTGCTTATGGAACTCGCATGTTTATCGCTGCAGTAACAAACGTTCGCCATTGGGTTCTATCCTGGGCAGTACCAAGCCAGTTTTCATCACGAACACCTACTTCTCGAAGATCTCTTCTAATATTGTCCTCCCAATGACATCTCGGTCTTCCCAATGGCCTCTTTCCATCCGGCCTTCCAACCAGGATATAATATAATCTTCGTTTTTCCCGCATCCGAGCTACATGGCCTGCCCACCTTAGTCGTCTCGATTTCATTATTTTTACATCTGGTGAATTGTACAGTCCGTGGAGTTCTTCATTATGCAGTCTCCTCCACTCTCCAGTCATCTCGTCCCGTTTCGGCCCATATATCTTTCTCAGAACCTTATTTTCAAATACACGTAATTTATGTTCATCTGCTAGGGTCGTACTCCAACTTTCGCAACCGTAAAGTATTACCGGCAGAATAACCGTTCTGTATATTTTGAATTTCAATTTCCTTGATATTAATCGCGATGTTAAAAGTTTTTGGACTGAATAGAAACATGCGTTCCCCGATACTAAGCGACTTTTTATTTATTTCGTGACCTCATTTTTGCTTGTTACGTAAGCTCCCAAGTATTTAAATTTGTTTACTTTCTCTATGACCTCATCCCTAATTCTTATGTTCTTAATTCCTTCATTCCTTGTGCTTCGGCTTGTTATCATGTATTTTGTTTTATCTGTGTTTACCCCTAGACCTATCTCATCGCACTCTTCTACTAAGACATCGGTGTTGCTTTGTAGTGCATCTATATCGTCCCCTATTAAATCTACATCATCCGCGTATTGAAATAAATACTAGATTAAATAAAATTTATCTTGAACTATAAAAATTGCTGTATAACAAGGCAGCCGTTTTAAAGAAAGGGTAACTGACTGTCACATATGTTTTCTATTATTCGTTGTAGTCTTGAGATGTAGATTCTTTTTGTAAATTCGTTGGTGCGGACCGAGGTAGTCGTGAGCTCGGAGGCACTAGGCCAGCGTCTGCAAGGTTGCATGTTCGAATTTCTGTGGATTTAACAAGCATTGCAATCATTCCAGCATAACAGGCTCAAGTCAAAGTTACTAGAAATGCGCATACAAAATAAAATCGAGGAAAGTTTTTTTTAAATCGTTTTTAAACAGACAAACCTGTAAACGCTTGCGATTAGGTCTGATAATGGAAGTAATTTCTTTTTCTTAAACTGCTGTGCGATGTGCTCAGAAAATAGAGCAAATTTAACATCTAACATCGAATTTAACAAATCTTACAGTACAATGTTTTCTGAAGTATTAATTAGGAAAATTCCGCATCTGGGCCCGATACGAGTCCTGAAAACGTCCGGCCAGCCAGAAAAACGGGCACTCAACGCAATAACTCACTTTTCGAGCCAGTCCTTTTTGTGTGCGGAGTGCTCCTTTCGATATGGGTGTATAACCTTGCCGGGACGTACCGAATTCACACCCGATTGCAGGACTCTGGAAAAGGATCAGCCCTTCTTTAGGGAGGAACCGGAAGCATTGTTCACAGAGCATTCAAATATACCTCAAAAACGTTTTAAAGGATTAGTAATATCGAACCTAGTTTCAAATTCTCTGAAAGCTTCAAAAGTACCTTCGGAGCTGTATAATTCTCCCCGGTGAGGTTTCTCAAAGATATGCTGGGCAAGCTTGAAGCTAACGGACTTGACAATTCTTGTGAGAGCTTTGAGATTGTCAGGAACTACGCATTAATAACTTTCATATTCAGTTGATACGGTATCTAATTTTATTCCGACCGATTTTGTAAGGTAATTTTTTACTATCCACAGAATTAAAATGAAAGTGAAATGGGCTAAGTGAATAGATTTTAGCCTGGCCGGGACAAGCCTCTGGGAAATCCGCCCCTGCGTATAGGGAATGTGACACTGGGTTGTTTGATTTGGCGTCCTGTTCAAATTCACTGATTCTAACTGATAGGCTACGTTTTTGAACATGCAAAGAACGTCAACTCAGATAACCCAGTGTCGGGTCTATCTAAATATTTGCGATCTGAACATCATCAAATAGGGTCTCTTTCCAAGAAATTCACAATTCCTGAAATAATATCGAATTGACTACCTTGGAAGCGTGTTCTATCATTTATAACAAGCCAGAATTAATGACAGACAAGGAAAATCCACATATAGAATGGATACTTACTTACAATTAGTAGAGAGAAACCATAATGTTTTTCACATTTTAGACCTTCATGTTCGTCACAATACTTATAATAAGTTATGAAAATAGTTTTAAGTTAATACTTTAAAAGTTTTAAATGATTTTATTCACGTATATTTATTCATTACATTATTCCGCTGTCGGTACATAAAATAAATCTAGTCATATCCACGCACATGTTGATCAACATGCTTACAGTTTTCATTAATATTCCATATACGTTTATTTCACTGCCTTATGACCTTGCAATAGTTGTGAAACAATTGATGCTAGAGTTCCAAAACATGGCGATGTAAAATTTAAACACCTTACACAATCTTTCTATCTTTGTTTGAATATGCTTATAGTCTGTCATACTTTATTTGACATTTTCAAATACACGTACCCATACAATTTTTTAAATTTAATTGTATTTCTTTATGGTCTTTAACCGTCTGTAACTTAGGCGGGGCTTGGATAGGAGGAGGAGTCGGCCAGGGCACCATCCTGGCATTTACCTGATGTGACAGGAAAATCCTTGGAAAAATTTCGGTCAGAATCGAATCCAGGACCTCCCGAATGCAATGTATGCTAGGGCTGCTCAGTTTATGTCCATACAAGAAACAAAGTTCAACACAGGATTTGTTACCGTTATAAAGAGGACATGAAGGATTGATAATTTTGGAAATATTATGTTCTGTGGGTAAAATATGTCACTATTTGTTGTATCATGCTTCGTGAAGCCTTGATTTGCGTCGATATTATTAGTGACGTAATTTAATTAAAATGACAACCAGAGTTGTTATGATCGCGGACTTTGCAATGGTTTTAGGGAGGGACATTGGTAAGAGTCTGCTGCTGGCCATAATATTTGCGGTTTTTTAGAGTTTCCCTCGAGTTTTCGGGGGAAATGCCCATATGGCACAAGACAAAGGTCGTTTGTGGTACCTTCTCTTTTATATGGAAGAATGCTTGTCGAAGGACGTCTTTTATAGACATATGACCGGCTTGGGACTGTTAGATTCATTAAATATTAAAAGTGCTGAGATAGTGTTATCGGGATTTGTCTTTTAGTTAGTGCTATATAATTGAACGTTTTGGCAATATTGTTTTTTTTTTTAAATCCTAGTTACGTCATTCGTCTGTCGTAAGGTGGTTATGAGTGTAAACTAGATTAGTTTTTGTTTTATGTTCGTAACTAATCAATGTCGTCTTCGTTATTTGCTTCTAGACTTCTGTATCGAGTATGCGGATGTATAACATGCATATCCGGGTAGGTTCAACAAACATATCTTATGGCGGAAATTTCGAATCAGGTTTTAGGATCTATCTATGGTTATCTGTCTCAGTGTTCATTTAACAAGCCAAATGGGTTATAATGGATCGAAACTGAAAATAAATCTAATTTCCTAAATTTATATGAATTAGCCTTTGGATTTGCGACTACTTCGTAATAATAAATGTCTATAGAACTTGATGTTATTAATTTTCTGATATCGTATGTATATGATAATGAAGAAAAGCCTTTTAGATCTGCTTGATCTATATTATGAAGAAAGTATCTGCCACGACTCATCTGAGAAGTATTAGTCCAATTTTAATTAAAAACGAGAGAGCATTTAATGAACATACTAACATACAGCAAAAAAAAACGTACACTGGAAGACTCATCTAAGTGTTTACAGTCTCGTATATCGAAAAATAAATTTTCAACTCTGTGCCATCTGGCACGGAATAGAAAATACACGGCACATTATTTCTTCAGAAGAAAAACGTGAGACCATCATGTCATTCACTGCTCTTATTTACATATAATAGGTTTTGTCGTATAATTAAGTGGTTTAGTTAGGGTAGGTAAGTAAATAAATATCTTAAGGATTTTTTTTTAGAATCTTCAGTCAGTACGTTACATTTTGATTTATGTCCGATTTGAATAAAACAATAAAAACACAGGATTTACAAGGAATATGGTGCACATTAAAGAGTGAGCACGAAGTAAGGTTAAACGATTCATTGTACGAGATTTGCTTTCTATCGTTTGGGTAGTTTTTCTTCTTTTGTAGAGTGATCAACTCAGACTTTGGCTGTAAGCCAGTTTCCTAACAATTGTTTTATTCAGAATGATTACAGATACGAAAGAGTTTTTTTTTTAAGTTCCGTTGCTCGTTGTTTAAATAACAATGAAAGAATTGTTCATATTTGATGTTATAAAAATAAGACTAAGCTTCAAAGGTGCAAGAATAGCCTCCCTAACATCAGAAAGATTCACACTATTTCTTGATAACCTCGTGTAACTACGACTGGTTTTATTAGTACATTTCGTCAATTTTGGAGTTAGAACAATTTCTGTATTCAAAATGTGTTTTAACGAACGTTACTGTAGGTAAGATGTTTTATTTCCTTCTTCTGAAGCTGTTTGCTTAGCCGAATGGTTAATGTTTATGCTTTCTATGCGAGCAAACCAAGGTTCAATTCCCGGTCGGGGCTCCTGGATTTTCGGTGCTAACTCAGCATCGCGAGGGCAATTATTGGAGAGGTACATAAATTAAGAAATAGCGGTCTTCCGTCCCGAATACAAGGAAAAGCTGCTATAGGGGTCGTCGCGCATGTCCACGCAACAACTAAAGCCCTCGTTCACACCTGCAGAACGGAAGACGTTCGGCCGTCGCACGTTTCGCATTTTTTAAAGGTGAAATGAAGTAACCAAATATATAATTAGGAGTAAGAACTACGGTCATCTTATGATAATAGAACAGTCTCAGAAATCATGACATAATTCGCTACAGGGCGTCCACAAAGTAAGGACTTAGCAAAGAGTCAGAAAACTGCTATATAGTTGTATCAGAAAAACGATCTTAACTACAGGGGTTGGACAAAAAAATCTAAAACGTTTGAAAAAGTGAAAATCATACCTAGTATGGTGTGGGGCCTCCTTTTGCGTCCAAAACAGCTTGGATCCGACGTGGGATGGACGTATACAGCTCCTGAATCGTGGTGTGTGGAATGTTGTACCATTCTTCCTCCAAAACATGCTCCAGTTCCTTAAGGGATGATAGTGGAGGGTAATAAGACCGAACACGCCTTTCTAACACAGACCACAATGGCTCAATGATGTTCAGATCTGTTGATTGTGGGACCCAGGGGAGGTGTGATAGCTCCTGGTCATGCTCCTCAAACCATGATTGCACCGTTTTTGCAGAGTGACAGGGTGCCAAATCATCTTGGTAGATGCCATCACCATCCGGGAACAATGTGTGGGCCATGGGTAGAACCTGGTCCCCCAAAATGGCCTCATACGCCTTAGCATTCATCATTCCATGCAGGGCTATGATGGGACCTGCAGAAAACCACGATATCACTGCCCTTACTGTAACAGAACCACCCCCATGCTTTACAGTTGGACGCAGACAGTCTGGATCATAGGCCTGCGACGGTGTTCTCCATACGTAAACACGACCGGTTGTTGGAAACAAGGTGTAGGTCGATTCATCGGAATACATTACGTGTTTCCACTGATCAAGCGTCCACTCCTTGTGGTTCTTGCACCACTGGATACGCCGCTTCGCATTTACTGCTGTGACCAGAGGTTTGGCGATCGCGGCCCTGCCATGAATTTTCATTTTAAGAAGTTCCCGTCGCACTGTTTTTGATGAAACCGGGTTCTGTAGGCCGGAATTGAGTTCAGACGTAATTTTCATTGCAGTGGTCTGCTTTTTAGCTGCTACAATCCGTTTTAATGCCTTCCTGTCCCTATCGGACAGGATTGTCTTTCGACCACTGTTGTGCTTTGCAGACGTTGTTTGCCCATGCATTGTGTATGCCCTCGTGACATCAGACACAGTGCCTGTCGATACCTCCACAATGGTCGCCACTGTTGTCACTGAAGCTCCAACCAGACGGGCACCAACGATCATGCCTCTTTGGAAGTCTGTCAGGTCGCCCATTTTACCGCACCACTTGCACACCACGACACTCACAGGTGAACTGGGTACTGCTGACGGAAGAGGAAGGTCCACATGACACATTGAAAACAAAACACGATCGGCAACCGCAACACGTGGTGTACAGTGGCGGGCCACAATTTCGTGTCCTGTATGACGTGTTTTTAGATTATTTTTGTCCAACACCTGTATATAAGGACAAAAATAATTTATACATTATTGAAAGCTGAAGGCCTACAGAATATAAATATTTCCAGAATATTCCAAAGGCAGACATTGGTATATTTCATTTCCACACTATAAAAAAGTGTTTCTTAACATTGATAAAACAGTTCTTATCATGCACCGAGAAATAATTTTCTTAGATATGTAATTTCAGCTTTCTCACTTTATTCAAAATGAGAACATGCCGGTTTTAAAATAAGATCAGTGGTCCTATTTCCAAACCGATATGTTTTTATTTAAAATGAAATAATGTTGATATTTCATTTGTATGAAAATTATTTCTCAGTGCACAAATAAGAACTGTTTTATCAGTTTTAAGAAACTGTATTTTTCAGAGCATTTATAAGAAAAAATCCGTGGACTATTCCAGGCATATTAATTTTTGCTCTTGGAATATTCTTAGCATATAGTGAGAATATTGTACCTGCAAGTGTGGATATTTTCACGTTCTGAGGGTATTCTCATGTAGGTGAGAGTGAATGTTTATATGGGAGGAAGTTTTCCTGTCATTATTTTGTTTAAGCTTTATATTTTCCCCTAGATTATTATTCAAAGGCTGACATTTTAATGTCCCTCTTGGACTCAAACACTACCACTTCGGAAAACCTGTACTGGCTGATTTATCAAATTTCCTCTAAGATAACATTTTTCAATACAAAATAAATTATTCGATTAGACTTTATTTTTTTTTCGAGCTTACTGAAAATAGAGAAAAATAAAATGAATCTCCATTTTTATAATTGAATAGGTGAGATTAAGAAGGAAAAGATTCCAAATTTTAATAAAACAAATAATGCATCAAGTGTTACATATATTACTTGACGATAAGCAATGTTTAGAAATAACAGTCAGTTCGAATGTCCCGAATACACGCTCTTTTCTCAATCTCCAGTAAAAACAGTTCAACATAAACTTTTTCTATATCCATTCCGCACAACTTTCGCACGTCTACTCTCCGCTAGTGTGAAAAATCCAATGCTGTGCAATGGCCCGTAAAGAACTTGTAGAATTCGGTCTGTAACACTATACCTCAAAGGTTGAGAGGAGTAGTGTGCATTGTATGTACCATCCGGACATGTGCTTGGTGACGGGCTGACGAAGATGATGTAATAAGGAATTGAAAATATTACTCTTTTATCATATTATGTAGTAGCATTGCATACATTTGGAAGACTTACATATTCAAGTTTGACTCAACTTGTATTCAAGTTCCGTGATATGGTAGTTACGGTCGCTGTACTTACCACTACTGCTGACTGTGGAACCGTCGATAGCAGTCTGGGACGCAGAGTGGGACATTGCAGCCAGTACAAAACATTCGGCTATCTTTACGAGCCCGTTTTTGGTACAAACTCGACACTGTCGACGGCGTTCGAGTTTGGATGGAATATGTTCCAAGATGTTTCTGGCTACGCTTCCGCGGAATCCGCGCCCTGGGACAAATTGGCGAGTGGGTTTTCCCTGTTTCCCCAGCGCAACAAATCCACGCACGACCTGCTCCCGAAACTCCAAATGCGTCGATGGGGCATTGGAGTACAAATGAATTCACCAGAACGATGTTGACGAGATGGAGGAACAACTTCGTCGGCCACTTCCTGGTTAGTGTTTATACGGAAGGACTCGCCAGCAGAAATGTTAGTATTTATACGGAAGGAAAAGCTGCAGCCTGCGTTTCCAAATGCAGACATTGCATTAAGAATATTTCAGTGTCTTAACTGTTCAGCTGTTGAAAGTTCAGATGAACGTTCATTTTCAACTCTAAAAGACTGAAGACTTATCTCCATTCAACCATGTGTATTAAAAGACTGATCGAGTTATCTATTCTCCACATCGAAGCAAACCTCTTGACTGATGGGCAAATACTATTTTTCTTTTCAGAAGGGCGCACATTAAATTTGCCTAGGGACGCCGAGGAAGCTTAATCCACCACTGTTACAGACACTCCAACTGCTCCACTGAATTGTGAAACAGTCGGTATTCGCTGTCTGAAACGACCTTCAGCCCTCACCCAGTCTGAGGCTTCACTAGTTGAGCGCTGAGGATCGTTGTCAGATTCATCATCTCCATCATCAATAAAAACCTCATTATCGATCCCCTTCTCGCCTGTCCAGCATATTCCTCTTCTTCATCCAATACAAGTCCTTCCAAGTGTTCAACATCAGTGTCTTCATCGAGTAAATCCTCTATGTCTTTTTCAGAAAGACACTTTCGCGCCATCGTCGAATTTGAAGTGTCTTGAGCTTCCAATATTTTGCCGTTACATTCTATACAAACATAATGTGTACTTTTTGAATCGTTATTTTCCCATTTTATTTCTGACCATTTTAAAATTTAGTAATAATTACAATACGGATATGAACCAAAAAAGTATCACCGGACTTTATCAATATACTGCTATAGAGGATTGTACGCGTTATAAAGTTGTTGCATTATATTCAAGACGCCTCCCTCTATAGAAATAACGAGGGATTACATTCTACCCCTCTATAGAAATAACGAGGTACGTCACTGAACCAATTTGTCACAAGTACGCTGCGTCCACAGTTTTATATCACACAAAAAATACACTTCGAAGTTGACTGTAACCGAAAAACGAAACAATGATAAATTGTTACCGATTCCACTCACAAACACTTCTCAAATGACTAAGAAAAACGAAGCCTGGGTTGAAATATTTTTCACGTTTGAGAGGGTACGGGGGGTCATGGAAGGGGTGGGTTGACGATACTGCTTGTGGTTAGTCATTCGTACTTCGCCGCCGGCAGTGAAACCTCTGTTATCTTTTCCACTTGTCAACAATCACCTCAACTCCAGTAAACTTTTTATGCTTCCTATTTTTAGCCTGGCTTGTAGACAAGAAATTATATTATGCGTGGAAATGAAGTTAAGTTACACTTTTCTTTCTACAAGCAATTATTGTGAGTGTGTGAGTGTGATAAAGAAAATATAATTATTGTGTTTTACTGAAAAGAAAAGCGTAATGAATTCGTTTTATGTTGGAAATATTCTAAAAATTATTTATGCGTAGAACAATTCATAGAATTTGATATTCGCGCCCCACCACCACCATAGTACCACGTTATATACACACCATTTTTTTTTATTATTGTCCGTAGAACACAGCAACAAGTATTATGCTTCTAGACCAATTCAGTGAAAAGATATATTGTCTTATATGGAGCCGTCCAGAAAATAAATGCAATTAACGTCAAAAAACTGAGACTCAAAAAATTGTACAACTTTACCCCTCCCCTGCTCCCTCCATATAAGCAACAAGTACTTTTGCAGGGTATTAGCGTGTAGTGGACTACTTCATTGCTTCACATTCCAATTTTTATGACTGAACTCCCCAGGGGGGGATTACCCCAAAAGAAACCTGATGCAAAAAAAAACTTTACCCTCCACCCTCTCCGCCATGGTACCCCCATTTATATAAAAAGTATATCGGCGGCAAGCTTCATCCTTCAGGAACACGTTGATACCAAAATTATCTTCCTAGCTTGATTAGGGGCTGAGTTACTCAAACATAGATTTGGGCCACTTCAGATTTATTAATACTATTAATTAATACTATTAAACTAGAGAAACTAGTGCTAACTTTTATAAGAAACACACACACACA
>JAGDQP010059057.1:0-12445 GCA_022664845.1 Lepisma saccharinum | reverse complement strand
TAAAACGTGACGAACACAGTGAAATGTAGTGTTGATACATAATGAACTAAAAAACCATATCAAACATTTGGAAATACAAACTATACCGTTATTTCTTAGTATAAAAAGTGCATTTTCAGGTATTTATTACACGGTATGAGACCGGCACGATTTTAGGGACGTTAACTTATTACTTCCAAGTTATGGAAACAAATCCATGTTCTTATTGATACGAATTTTCTTTTATACAGGAAAGACCTTAGAGCAGCTTGAAGTCGACAATGTGCTTAGCCAGAGCCTTTCTTCAGTAGAAGGCCGGAGTATTGGAAAATGGCAACATTGCCCAGACTGCTGACTGCGCGGGTATAATGGATTTGAATAACTTTGTAGGCGGTATGTGCAAATTATTGCTGATATTTTTGTTTCTTAAATATTGGAGACTTAACTAGAAGAGAATCAATTGGAGGTACGTAATATATTTAAAAGTATAAATAAGCTCTGATATTTGTAATGAGATGAGCTATGAAAGACGACCATGTGTTAGCCCGATCATTTCTTTCTGATGTAGAAATATATTTTTGTTGTAAAGTTTGATATGCAAAACTGAGCAACTAAATCTAGGTAGCTTCAATTATGCGAGGCGTAAGTCTGTAAATTTACCAGGCACATTCATAGGAGTAACAAATAACTTTATTTGCTTTGTACAAGGGTCAAAATTAAATTTGCATGTCCTTTATGTAAGAACAGAAGAGGCTAACATAGACAATTACACATGGTTGAATTAGCATTATATTGAATCCTATCAGTAATACTGCAATTTAGCTATTTTTGACAGAGCACTGGAAACAACTAAAAATGCTACGTTTTATGTTCATATTGCGAGGATAAAATGCGTTGGGGATAACGAACATAGCCTAACGCGGAAGTTAGGATGTGCTCAAAAAGGAGATGTTCTGAGTGGAATGACATATAGTCCCTTCTCTCTTGTATACTTTGACTCAAATCAGCTTCTAATTTTTACCAAAAAAGTATTAAAATCACATAATTTTGAGATGCATTGCGTTCTATAGAAAGAAGGAATAACTTTCGTGGTTTAAACATAGGTTTTGTGCCGTTTATAAGCACATCTTAACTTCGACATTAGGGCTTGTTTTTCATTATTTCCCCCCGGGTTTCAGTAAGTTTCCTGGCTATAGCAATTTGAGTCCCTGTCAGTGCTTTATGGCACAAGTAGCTAAACTGCAGTGTTACCACACTAAATTCAGCTAACCTGAAGAAAAGAATTTGGAGACATTTTTCGGAAAAAGCTATGCAATTAATTGTACAGTTTTAAGTACAAGGGTATGCTTACTTCAATTTGGAACAGAGAGTTACAGAATTGATATGGTCTCCCGTTGTTAATATAAGCGCATTTTGTCTTTCCTAACAGTTATAATAAATAGTATTGGTTCATAGATTTCGTGAACTCAGTAAAGAAACTAAATATGATTTCAATGAACTATCAATGAGTGCTTGATATTTTTGAAAAATGTTAAGACTGATTGTAACTAGTAACATAGCTCGGAATAACCTTTTTTTTTCATGCATGTGTAAAATTTAGCTTGTCTGTTTCGCGCAATATTCATAGATCAGGATAGCCGGCATGTTAGAAAGTGTGAATTGTTTGGATCCTATCAAAATGTTGCTTATATTGAATGGTAGATTTTCATGTTGCACTGGTTTGTGGAAAAGCAAACATTACGTGCTTTAAAAATGCATTTCGTTGCATTTCTACTGTAGAAAAATCTGACTTAGCACATGCAAGGACGCAGAAGATACATACTACTCTCATTCCAGTACTTACACTGTTTGTGGGTTTTATTCCACCGTTAGATTTACTTAGGAAAATACGTCATGACGACACGTGAATTCTAACTCAAGTTTACCAGATAAGTTTTCCAAAAGTATCAATGAAGCCAACAGAAGAAACAAATTATACTTTGCACTGATCCTTTCAATTCACTCATCCTTATCTTGCTAAAAAAAATTGGACATAATTAAATATGGACTAAAGGTCCCTAAATTACTAAGATGAATTGGCTGCATTCGACATAAATACATGCTCCGTTATCTTTCCTACATTAGGAATAATTACTTACTCTATACCATGAAATACAATATATTCAAGAGGTTAATATTTATTTACTGGATATATATTTGAGTGATAATTTTTTGAAGGTTTTTAGCTCATCTAAGTAAGTTCTTTAACTTTGCGCATGTTACCATACTTTTTGTTCCAGCATAAAGTATATATATATTAACTAAATATATTATGCTTAGGTTTAACGTTAAAAGGGCAATAGCATTTTCCTTTCATGAGATGGCTCTCGTCTAATTCTTTATGTAGACGAAGAGCAACACGGCAAGTCCTGTTCGTATACGTTCCCTATGATTATAATGAAATAAAATTATAAAGATATTGCAACAAATCCACAATATTTAGGGATTAAAACTGTGTTTTTGTTGTACTAATTAAAATGCTATATAAAATGACGAAAGTATACCAGTTGCATCTTCTTAACTCACTAAAACTATTCGACCATTCTGCAATTTTAACATACATCTTAAATATCTTCCAAATATAAGGTGGTTATTGTGTACAATTACATGGACTTCTGGCTACCCGACCATGCCGTGTATCTTTCTTAAGTCTGTACCTATCAGTATACTGTATTTCATCTCATAACCGTCCAATTCAAAGTATTCATCAACTGAAAAGATGTGTACGCACTGTTGGATATAACTACTTAATTTTAAATTGAATTTCAAGGCCTTTGCGCAACTTTGGTTCAGGTCGAATGGAGAATGCTGGGTGAATTGGTGGAATGAAGAAAATGGGAGGAAACGAAGAACCACGAGAAAATCCACGTACACGGTGTTAGTCCACCACAAAGCCCACATGGGACAAGCAAAGATCGAACCGAGGACCCACGCACCAGAGATGAGCGCTCTACCACTGAGCCACCCACCACGGCCCGTAATACTTGATGTTTGATGAAGTGGTAAAGAGCAGCGTGGAGTTTGTGAATAGGGAGATATTTCGATGTTGTACGACCAGGCTTAAATCCAATTCAAGAAATATAAAATTATTAAAATCGGGTACATTATCATGGACAAGCCATTCATAAGAACTTGTAGAGAGTATCTAATAAAGAGTACGACTGGCCTATTGTATTTTATAAGCCTTCGGCTGCGCTCTTTATGTAATGCATTTGACTGTTTGGACAGATATTCTGCCAATGAGAGAAGTTTCGAACGTACGTAATGACAAATTCAACTACACTAGCAGAAATCAAAAAAATTCTTAAGTCTATCGTTAAGACCACAAACAATGACTAGAATACAATAAAACTCATTCTTAGAAGTTTCCGTTTATTGTTGATTACGTTTGGAAATAGATTTTCCATCAAAATATCCGAAATAGCTTCTAATTTCTCCTCGATATATATATATATATATCTATTTCGTTCTCGTTATGAGGCTCCCCCATTGGAACTACCGAAAGAGGAACCAATGTGGTTCACTGAGTTCTTCTATTAAGAAGAGCAGGGCCCCATTGGAGCTACCATAACTAGTTGTTCTATCAAGAACTACATATACTACATGAACGGTTACCACTGGGATATTCTGTGCTAAATGGCACTTGCCTTTAAAAACCCTATTCAATTACTTTTACGTTTTGTACTTTCCTCTACAACCAATAGAGCTGACAATGACGTTTTTACAACAGACTAGAAACCCTATGCTCCGACTGCATCACAGACTGACGTTATCACTTTTTCATTCGTCCACATGATATGATCGTCACCTCCATTGTTATTGGGTATCTTACAATCGCTTCGGATGACTCCTTGTAGGTTCTGGTACAACTGTTCAAAGAGAGTGAACTACACAGACGACCGCGACAGCTGGCCTCGCAGTAAGGCCACCAGCTGTAACTGATGATGTCCTGTTAGCCTGTCACAAGGCTCGATTATGCCTTGTTTAGATTACTAACATTTTACGATGGTAAAACTAACTTGCGTTCAGACTACCGAACTTAGCTTGATTATCATGCTTGTACTACCACTGTCTGTAAAGAAACAGGTTGAGGTTTCCGTGATTGAGTACAGAATCTGCTGGTTACACGGGAGAGGATTAAATTATAAAAAATGAACATAAATGAATTGATTATAGCGTCACATTTTGTAGATTAATTCTGCTCATTCTTTTACATTTTAAGAGTAGTACCCACCACTATTATACTATATATTTCGATAAAGAAAGAAATAAACTCACGAAGTGCTTCGTGCCTAATGACTAAACGAAGTGTTTCGTGCCTAATGACTAACTTGCGTTTAAACAATAGTTCCTTACTAACGTTACAAGATAACCGTCGTAAGTTGAGGCTAGTTAAATTTGAAACTCGCGTTAACGGTAACTACCGTTTACATTACTAAAATGAACTCGGGTTAACGTTAACCATGGTAAAATGCTAGTAATGTAAACAAGCACTAGTTTCTTCCGAATCACATGCCAAACCGTGAGAACCACTTTAACATGTCATATCACAGGAATCGGAATCACCAAGCTTCATATGACTCACTCGAAGAAAACACAGACTGGTACAATGCAAGGTGTATCTTTCTATATACTTTCAGAAAGGGCTTAGTGAGTGTAGTCGTGTACCACTAATAATAAGGCACCTACAGTTTCGGGTAAAGTGGGTTCTGAATAGTGTTCCGAAGTATGAAGTCAATTTCCAAATTCGCAACACACTGCATTCCGGAATTCCGACACTCACATTTGGTAAATACTGCCACCATAATTGGTGTTATCTTGAATGTGAACAAATTTTCCAGTTCGTAGAAAAAACTGAACGTTCCGACGTGGTTGGGAAAAAGCTAAAAAAAAAAGTTTTGGCACTTCCTAGATTCGAACTCTTGCACATGGGAATCAAAGGTATAATAACCACGTGCCTTAAACCTCCTTTTTTATGTGTTTACCCTAAGCGGGTTCTTGTTATTACTTGTTCAACTTGTTTTTACGTGTACTTGTTCTTGCATCACTAACTACTGACAGCACAGTTAAAATCACACCCGAGGTGGGATTCGAACCCGCGATCCTTTGGTCGCCAGACTAACGCACTAGCGAACACGACTACCTGGATCAGCAACCTCTCGGTCACGAGAACTACGCTATGCACTCTTCAATTCAGGCTATTCTTTCACCGCTGCAATGATATAAAGTTTGTTCAGCTTTATTTTTATCAACATTCCATAGAGGCTGAATTTGCGGAGTTAATATTAATGGTACACGACTTCAGTCGCTACGTCCTTTCAGAAAATATATAGAAAGACACACCTTGCATACTAGCAGTCCGTTTGTTCTCCGAGTCAGTGAAAATAAATAACTGGCGCAACTATAGAGAAATTACAATAAGGCACTCTTTTAATACCACCAACTGTGACTTTCCGGGATTCCAGGCTGTTTCTTCTTGCTCTCTTCTCCAGAGTCTGAGTCGCAATCCCTCATATCCGACCACGTACGAATAATATCATCCAACTGTGCGATGTCTGTGCTGAGCTGAACTTGTTGAAAATTCTCTGCCAAAGTTGTATTGTCGTCTGCTGGGAAGCTACTGTAGTCATCAATCAAGAACTGCAAAGCAGATCGTTGTTTCAGGAACCAGGATTCCAGTCTATTTTTATACTTGCATTGTGTGTAGTTCACGCTTGCCTTTATGGTGGGCAGTTCCTTTGACAAAAGTGGGCCGACTTGTTTCCTTTGTTCTTCTGTGAAACCGCCTTCTGTTGTACCAATCTTGAATATTAAACTTAGGATGTAGTCTCCCTGGGCAGCGCCTTCTCGTCCAGTCTTTTTGGAATTACGTTCAACACTTCGGAGTTCTTTTATTAATAAAGGAACATATCTCGACATTTCCAAAGGTAGGGGTAGTTCTGAAAGAAAAAATACACAAAGTTAGACATTTACACATCGTCTGAGATTTGTACTAAATCATTATCATTTTGCTTTTAACGAGATATCTACAGGGTATCCCAAAAGTATCTCTATATATGAATAATATTTTTTCTTTGCTAGGTGCGGTGAGCCGCAAAAATGCGATTCGTGACGAATGAATCGAGATCAGACTATCCTCACAGCTGAGTCAGACAACACCAACATGTTGCATAGGTGTTCCCTGAGAAAAATGGTCTAGGGAAGATCGTCACCCAAGGCACTATAGTCAAACTCAGTGCAATGTTTAGGGAGACCGGAAATGTGGAGGATCAGACCTGTTCTGGACGTCCACGGAGTGTTACCGACGAGGGAATACCGATAGCAGTGCTTTCAAAACCGTCTAAAAACTCCCCGAAAAGCATCAGGCACAATTCCATCGAATCCAGCATCAGTAAAAGCAGATATTGAAAGCCGACAAATTACATCCCTTCGTGGTGTAGTTTTGTTACGTGTTGTAGCACATGATTCAATTAGCTATTCACCAAATCGCAAGCAACGCAAGCGGGCTTGAAAAATGAGCTGTTACTGGAGCAACACAAATACCCATGGAATTTAAAATATAGGGTATTATGAAGTATGTGAGATCAGGTTGACTGTGTTCATCCTCAATATTGAAACCTTGAGGCAGGAACGGTAACTTGACAAGTTGAATGAGACGTTAATTCCGCTAGTGTTGAGGGATAGGTCTCATCCTGTGCGCCAATAGCTGGACAACCACTATCTCAAAAATTGGCTCCGTCTAGAAAGACCAATCGTATTACCACTCTGTTCCTCGAACCTCACACCTCTATAGTCACGTTTAATGTCGCTCGTCAAGAAGAAAATATGGGACTTACACCATCAGGAGATTCGCATCGTCGCCGGGCCGGACATACTACATAGTGCGTCGAGACGCAGTAACGCTTTGACTTGCGCATCTTTGAAATTTAAACATTTACTATGTATGGGGTGGGTGGGGTGTCATTTTCCAAAAACTCGACTTTTTACAGTCAATTCGCTCTTTTTTTTTTAATATTTGCAAGTGTATTTAAAAAATGTTTTCACAATCTATAAATGGTTATTAACACTTCCCTAAGCAGAGGTGGGCAGCCGCGGCTCAGTGGTAAAGTGTTGGCTTAGAATTCGGGAGGTCCTAGGATTGATCTGAGTGGCCGAACATCCTGAGGTTTTACCCAGTTATACCAGGCAAATGCTGGGAAGGTACCTACAAAATAGGCTCTGGCCGTCTACCTTCCATCCTGTCGCTATCATTTCCCGGCCTAAACCTGAAATGTCTTAAGCATTAAAATAATTGAAATTCAAAGCAGAAGTCAATATTTTTTAACAAACATTGTCCACGAAGCTGACGCGTAAACACATGTAACTGAATGGTTGGGCATTTACAGGGTGTTGGAAAACAACACCGACTAAACGCCTTACGAGATTGCTGACATGTAAATAAGAAAAAAAAAGTATTGACCATCAAATGTGCACAAATGCTTTGTTTCAGCGCTTTAAGCTGCCGAAAGCATGGGAAAATAAACTTTAGTTTGATATTTCCAATACTATTAAGAGTATAACTGAGGCGGTGTGGCACCCTCAAAGACTTCAAACCTGATCTATCCAAAAATGCTGATTTCAAAACTGTGCACTGGGTGCGCAATGGATTGTCCAAAGGAAGTGTAGGATTCTCAGAACTAAAGATGAGTCGAAATAAGTACGAATGGGGCTGGCTTTAAGCAAGTATGAATATTCTGTTAGCGGCAAGTCGATATCTCGGACAGATTTTCTTTACGAAACCTTTTTTTTTTTAATATGCGTGGTTGCATACCGAACAGAAGTAAAATAAATTTCAACGAACGTGTGCAATCAGTAAGAGAGACTGTCATTGACCGGTTAGATGATAATATAGTCTGTACTCATACGGAAGTCGTCCTTTTTTGTGCTTATTTCAACCTACATTTACTCCAGACAATGCCTGGGAATACTCTACTTCCTTTGGAGAATCCCTGTCAGAAATCTTGTCATGTATTTTCATGTCAGAAATCTTTCGAGGTAGATTTGTCGATGTTGTTTGCAATATACTTAATACCTGGTGAACCTATTGTATATTCAACAACATATATTACTAAGTACACAATACACTATAAATGATTCATCGGATTTCAAAATACAGGGTGTTTCAAAAAGAATAATCCGATTTTAAAAGGCTATATAATTTTAAATGAATGAGCACGGACCTCCTGACGTTCAGCATACATCTACACGATAGTCCAACTATACATGTGCTAGCATGTCAGGTATTCGTGCAGCCACCGCTGCTGCTATGCAGTGTTGCAGTTCGTCAACAGTCTTTGGCAGATGGGACACACACACAAGTCGTCTTTCACATAACCTCACAAGAAAAAAATTCACATACAGTGAGATCGGGTGAGCTTGCTGTCCTGTGGTGCATTATCAGATTTGCACGCTCCTTACGGCCGAACCAACGTTGAGGAAGTTCATTGTTAACCAATTTGCGAACTTGCCGGTACCAGTGCGGTGGTGATTCGTCCTGTTAGTAAATAAAATCATCGGAATCTACTTTAACTATGGGGAAAGCCAATTCTGGAACATTTCCAGATATGAGATTCCCGTGACAGTGTTTTTATTTGACTTTGACCTCACTGTACGTGAATTTTAGGGTTATGTGAAAGACTCCGTGTATGTGCCCCCTCTGCCAAAAAAAACAACAAAAAACACAACAACTGTATTTTCAAAAGTATTACACATATAATAATGACATACATGAAAAAAGTCGAAAACTCTGCAAGTTTTCCTCATTCACTACAAATGTTCTATACGTGCCCCTTAGCCACATGCCACACTTCCACGTGATAAACAAGTTCTGTCCATACCTTTTGTAGCATTCCACTCTCAATGGCTGCATTCAACGAGCTGAGCGCTCAGTGAGCCTTCTGGGATCGAAAATCCTTCGGATGACAAGAAGCTTATAGACTCAACGAACAGCTGAATATTGTAAAGCGCTCCTATTGGTATTGTCGATGTACGTTTACCAATAAAGGTAACGTTTCTCCTTTAAAAGGTTTATTGTATTGTTTTAAAGACATCTCGACACTCATGGGCATCATTTATTCTGCAATACGCCCAATAAAAGAATTCTCTATATATTTAACATATACGTCTTCTGCTACTAGTACATTCCATCACACAAGCCTTAGTCCTTCTCCAACGTTCCACCAGTGACACAAGCCCCTGACGTTACCAGGCTGCAGGCTTTGAAGCAAAGAGCTCAGTAATGCCAGTTGTCACATCATGCACGGAATGGAATTGTCTGCCCCGCAGGGAGTGTGCCATGGAATGAAACAGATGAAAATCAGATGGCGCAAGGTCGGGACTGTAGGGGGGGGGTGTGTTAAAATGTCCACGCCATCCATGTCCGCAATGTGATGGTGGACTCTTCTTGACCTGTGGCATGGAGAGTTGTCAAATTGGATGAGCAGTCGCTTTCGGTTCACCAGTGCTGGACAACGACGGCGCAAAATGTCGTATACCTGTTGCAGCTGTTCAGCATACAATGTCCCATCAGCACTGTTCAGCATTGTCTTCTCTTCAAACCGCCCTCTTTGAACCACTGGCTGCGCCTCGGTACCTGGTCGAAGCCATTGTTTCCCGGTGTCAGGATAACGAAGGAAGATCCACTTTTCATCATTCGTGATGATCCGCCGCCAAAACCTGTCGTCAGTTGGGTTTCGAAGCAGTTCTTCACACAGGGTCACACGTTGTTGAGCTTGAACGGGAGTCAAATCATGGGGAACCATTCTCGGTTGCCTGGGGCGAAACCCAAGTTGATGCAGATGACGAACGACACTGGTTTGTGATGTCTGGACCTCATCTGCCAGCTGACGGTTACTGGTTCCTGGGTTTCCTTCAACAGCGTTCAGGAGGGCATCGATATCCGTCGTCATAGGGCGTTCACTCTTGGGCATGTCATCGAGACAGGTATTCAACGCGTAGTTCCTCCCACACACCGTTAGCGCTGCGATCAGACAGACACGTGACACACTTTCTGCCACCACCACCTTTACTACACGTTGCACATGGTTTACCGGCATCGAGTGGGCGGGGCCACCCAACGCTACGAACATATGACTCACTCTGGTACTTCAATAATTTCTTTTAAAAATAATTTGTTAATAAAGCCAAAGTAAAGAGCATCAAAGTAAAGAGTATAATCTATCCAGTTATAAGAGATAATAATCTCAGTCGGATACGAAATAACCTGTTGGACAAATTTTATTTAATAGTTTGCATTGGAGTTCTGAGTGAGCTTGAAGATTCCCTTGTATTTCAATATCACAAAGCTAAAGTGTGGTAGATTTTAGATAACAATAATATTCTAGCTAGAGTTATAATGACAGTCGTAATCTACATTCTAACAATCCAGAATGCAATAGTTTAAAATATTATGCACTCCTATGACGTGCTCTCACCTCAAAAATCATTGAAAAACAAAGGTTAACGAAAAAATACAGTGTATTTAAAGTGTTTATTTTTTATTTTATTTTATTTTTTGGTGGTGGTGGGTTTACTCATATTATTTCGCAAATGTGAAGTTTCTTGAAATATTTCAGAATAATGTACTATTAATAGTAAACTACAAATTCCATATAAATCAATGGAAAGTGTACACAAAGATGGCGTGGGTAATCGACACCGTTAGCAACCTGAATAGCTACGGGCTGAGTTCGTGTGCGAGTGGAAGTGAACTACCGCGAAGTGGACAAAGCAATAAAACAATAGTAAATCCTTGAACCAGTCAATGAAACACATTACTTGTCTATTCAATTTGTGATTAGCTACACCTCATGTACTAATTACTGCAGAGAAACAATTTATACCTCGTTGGAATCGTCTCAGAAAATATTTTCACTGCCACACTCGTATTATGATTTGATATCTATGGAAAAGTCAAGACTGACAGACAGACAGGTGCAAGTTCTGAAGGGGCGATTTTCGGTAGTGCAGGTTTTTGTAGGAATAACTTAGAGCAGGGGTCTTTAAATCCGGTTCTGGACCCCGAAGCCTTTTGCTCTGGACCATCACAGTTTAATACGAATTTGCACTTATGTATGGCCTTTTTGCAACTTTGGTTCACGCTTGGTTTGGTACGATATCAAAAGTAATTTGTGATTCTATTATATGTACACACTTTACTAATTGAAATGCCAATAAAAAGCATATAAGTATAATGTGAATTCTTGCTAAGCTACGCCGTGTTTACTTTATTTTTATTTTTTTTAGTTATTCCATACAATTATACGAAATAACCAATAATAGTACTGTCTTACTACCCTACACGCAGAGGCGGCGTTTGGGGCTGGCAACTGGGGCAACCAGCCCAGGCCCCGCGCTTAGGGAGGTCCCGCGTTCCGAGTTGATATTTTTCTTACTCAATGATATAAAAGTTGATTTGTAAAAAAAAGTTTACAAATAAACTGGTTTGTATAGTTTCCATGCGAAATGTAATGTGAAATGGAAATGAATAAAGAAGCACTTGTAATTAGCAATGCAGTTTTTAAAATATATTGTACTTTCTTTAAATAAATTATGTCGGATTTTTTTTATAAGAAACCGTTGTTCATTAAAAAAGAGAATATTTAGTAATAAATTTAGGGTTAGGAATGAAAGGAAGAAGTGAGAGGATGCATTTAGGGGGAAGTTGCTTACTGCTTTATAGGCTTTAGATGTAACATTTCGGCGCTCAGCGATTTTTACTTGTACTTTGGCCCCGCGGGGTCATTATTGCCCTAGGCCCCGCGCTCACCTAACGCCGCCGCTGCCTACACGAATTTACCGAGCAGCTGTAGATCAGTTGGTAGAGCATCGTAGCATTTGGAAGGTTCTGGGAAAGGTTCCAGCGGTCACTTATCCTGACTGAGGTTTCTCTAGGGTTTTTTTTCAGTCACTCCAGTCAAATGCCAGGATGGTACCTACTAACTAGGACCTGGCCGATTACCTTTCAAAATCCCATTTGAATTTCTTTATGGCCTTTAGGCATCAATAGTTTAAGGTGGGATAAGATAGGGGAAAAGAGGAGGCCAGGTTCCAACTTGAAGGTACCATCCCGGTATTTGCCTAGTGACAGGAAAATCCTGGAGATCGTATCAAGATGGTCGAGCGCTGGTATAAAACCAAGAACCTCCCGAATACCAAGGTAACGCTGCACTAACTGAGCTACGACCGCTTGATCTTACTGTCTTGTCTTATTTATACTCGACTAACTATCTGGAGCGCAAAGGCTTTTTTATTGCGAAATTACCATCAGCCCGGACCCCTGGGAAAATAATTGAAAGCCTTAGACAATGAGTCAGTCTGCAACTTATCCCAATGCCGTTTATTATAAAAGTCCCCAAAATTGACAAAACGACAAAAAAAGAAAACTTAA
>JAGDQP010059056.1:0-12446 GCA_022664845.1 Lepisma saccharinum | reverse complement strand
ATAGATAAAGACCGAAACGTTTATACGGATAATATGGTATAATTGATCAATTCGGCGTTGAATATCATAAATTTTGTGTCGTTATTATTATTATTACTTAAGTAGTTGGCACTCTATCTCAAAATATGTATATAAGGTGAAAGTAAATTCCTGTTTACATCAGTGTAATAACAACAGTATGAGGGCAATCATCCACTTTTTAGCGTTTGATCAAGCTGGTGACGATGACCTTATCGTCAAGGAGTTGGCCGTTGTCAATCCTGATGTTAATACCGCACATACTTGGATTTTTAAACAACCCTTTAGCAGTGAAGACTTACCACTAACACTTCAATTGGACAACGAGTACCTGTCCACAAACATCTATGGATTACAATGGTCAGAAGGCGATGTAGCATACGACAATTTGCAGCAAGTCCTTGTAAACTATACAAAACATATTGATGTTCTCTACGTTCATGGTCGCCACAGACAACAGTTTTTGGAACGACTCCTGGGACGAAGTGTATTAAATCTAGAACATTTGAACTGTCCAAAATCAAATAAATTACTTTTTCCTGCAAGTCATTGTGGTCATTACCAACATCAGTTCCATACGTTCCGATGTGCATTTTATGAAGCGCAATGTTATAGTAAATTTCTCACCTACCATGATTTGTCACGATATGTAAGTCATGAACCAAAAAGCATATATAATCCAACCCCCATTACTCCAAGTTCCAGTGTACTTGAATATGATGATGTAGACTGTAATTCAAAGTGACTATGTGGAGCGATCAAATGTTAAGTGTTGTGTTGCATGACTGTGTTACAAGTTCCATATTGACTGGCATATATGCATTAAATCACTTACCTGTAATAGTGAAGGCACCTGCTGCAATAATCATTAATTTAAGTCCGTCATTTCAGCAAGGAACACACTGGACATGTATCTACATTAATAAAAATCGTCGCGCCTTTTATTTTGATAGTCTCGGCCGCTGTCCACCAAAACCAATAGTACAATTTCTTCAACGTAATTCTTCAATTTATCGTGTAAATAAAGTTCAATACCAAGCTGACAATTCCGTTCTATGTGGTTTATTCTGTATCATATATATTTATTATAAAGTTAGAAATGTAGACATCTTTTCAAAATTTTCAAAAACCAACTTACAACGAAATGATCAACTGGTACTGAACTTGGTCAACAAAATGTTGAAAGCAAACAAAAAATGTAAATAGTTTTTTTTAAATATTTATCATATGTAACTTATTAAACAACAATTGTATAATCCATGTAGTAGAGTAGTTTAGATGTAATAAAAACCTTTTACCTCTTAATCGTTTGAATTTCATTTCATGAAATAAAAAAATACACATTCTGGTACAATAGATTTATTATCTTTTCAAGTTACAATTTCATTGTGGATATTCCATCAACAACTTTTAATGTTTGAAGTTTTAGCCAGTATTGTAACTGTATGCAATTCCGCAAAGCACATGCATATTCTTTCACCGGTTCATGATACGTACATTTTAAAATGTCCACTTTGAAATTCAGTGCACGTAAGGCAGGACATCCTTGGTCTTCTAAATTTACAATATTTTTCAGTTGAAATACTTTTTCCAACAACACCATCTTTTCATGACCCTTACAATAAAAGATGGATCCCATATCACAACATTGTGACAATATATGGCGAATGTGGGATACACTATATCCATTGGCCGTATTCCACTGTAACCCATGCAAATGATGTGTGAGCCAATCTACTTGTGTTTGATATGCAGCAGCTAAATCACAACGTTCGCAAGGTAATTTCAAAAGACTATGAAATATCAAGGTGGCATCACATGCAACTAAACAAAATTCTCTAATAATGTATTCCTTAGGGGAAATATTAAACCCTTGAAAGTCAATGATGTACTGTCTTGCACTAAGTACGCGTGAACTAGTCACAGTTTTGTTTTGTTTTACAATTACAGGTATAATTTGTGCAATGCATTCAGGGTCTCGAATAAATTGACAAATAACATTAAACAAGGTAGTTTTCAAAATATGTGAATGACCCTGTTGTACAAAAGTTCATAATAGTCTTTGAAAAGTTCTGGATCGTTCAAATGACTTTGAATATAGTTTGCAATAACAAATCCGGTATTCCAAACGTACATGCAATTATGGGGTTGATGTAAATTACACTCAGCGCATTCAATAGGATTATTTTGTAAATGAGTACTTACGGTGTTCAACACACACTTGTCCAAAATATATTCACCAATACAGTATGTACACTGAGCCATAATATCCACTAAACAAAAACACAGTGTCCACTACACAGTTCCAGTAAATAGGATGGTCCACTACACAATTTCAATAATTATAGTTCCAATGAATATAATCTCCACTATACAATTCAATGTCACTTCACAAACACTGTCTCTTAGCAATATGGCGACGAGTGGCAATCTTTTTCCAGCAATGCTTCTTTCAACTTCCAAACACAAGTTTTCATCAAGTGCTGTAATGCCCAATCCAAATTTTTTGCAAGGTTCACACCATCAGGATGAGATTCCAAGTACACAGCAAACAACTTCTGTTGAGTTTCCGGATTCTTCAAAATATCTGCTGCTTTGTTGTTTAACGATGATTGTGTTTCCTCCCAGGGAATTGGAATAAACGAAAATCCATCCATACCCATGCAAGCATGGTCACGTTGACTACCTTTTCCCTTAAAACATCCCCAGCATATAAGATGGTTGCCGGGAGTCCAATCGTTAATAGCACGCCAAATGCATGCTTCGTCGATCCATCGGGAAGTACACTTACACGATGAAATAGTAGGTTTCACAGAGGCCTCAACTTCCGCGGCAGCTGCAACTAAGGCACTCTCGTCAATCTCTGCAAATGATGCCATGGCTATCTTCTCACAAACTAACTTCCTTCCACTTCAACTGCTATCACAATATAACCCTTCAACCAATCATGTATGTTCACCATAAAAACAAACTCATTGGATTACTACACGCAACAGTCTTGCGCATTTTCCTTTCATTCGTTTCCCATGCGCATGAGCTTGTCCTAGAATGTCGTTTAATCAAATAATTTTGTTCGTTAATGCCATTGTAGTATGCACTTTTATTCATCAATTATTATTATTCATATAATGTTATATTAATTTTCATATATACTCCGTTTCCTTGTACTAAAAAAAAACACTAATAAGAGGTACCTACACTTTCAAATATTGACGAGTACTTCAAGTTTCTTGCATTGATACCAATGATCAAATATAATAATTTTATTTCTTATTTCGTTTAAAAAAATCATCTCTACCCTTTCTGCTTCTTTTCTTGAACTAAATTGGCCTTGAGCCCTAGGCGATGACTTCATTATATCTTCTTGTGGTTCGGGTTACAAATTAAAAAAAATTCTTCCTAATTTTTTTATGTTTTCATCATCAACAGAAAAGGCAAAAAGCCTTCAGGGGGAGTACGATTCTCTGTTCCAAGCCAGGGAAAGGGGTAGGAAACAAAGGTCAAGGGTTAAATTGAATTTTAGTTTTTAATTAGTGAGCTGTCAAATCCAAGAGTGAATTTCTGAAAAAAAAACAGAATGATTAATGATCATGGAGTAGCAGGCTAGGTGTACTCTACTGTGCCGAGTAACACAGCGACAAATTTATGTATTATACTCGTTCGATTTGCATCTTATTTATAGTTTTAAGCACCTATGGATCACTCTGAGATAAGGTTTTGCGAAATGCGGTAGGGAGTCGGCCAGGTATTAAACTGAAGATACCATCCCGGTACACGGCTGGTGTGGCTGAGGAAAACACTGAGAAAATCTAATTCAGGACAGTCACCCGCTGATACCGAACCGAGGACTTTCCGAATACGAAACCAACGCTCCACAAAGTAAGTTATGGTGGCCGTTTGGAAGAAAACATACCTATATATACGTTTATCACATGCACACACACACAAATCTTTATATGGAAAGACAAAGGTCTTTATTTATCTCAGATATTCTCCATATGATGCTCAAACATATTTTATCTGTATCTGTTGAATATATATACATGAGGACAATTGGGGAGCTGCTGTGAATAAAAGACAGTGACGATCACAGTGAGAGCTTCGGCCGCCTCCTCTCCCAACCCGTCTGGTCAGCGTGGGAGCAGTAGGTCAACTCCTCCCTTCGGGGAGAGGCCTCATCCACTAGTGGATTGAATATGGCTGTGGTTTATTTTATATATATATGGGCAACGCCCTAGCCGAGCTGGTCTACCGGTTCCCGTAAGATCACCGAAGTCAAGCAGCTCTGGTTCTGATCAGTGCTTGGACGGGTGACCGTTTCAGTACTCCAGATGGTGTTGCCTGTGCGGCGTCCACCCAGCGTCGTGAGGCCAATTGGGAAGCTATTTGAATAAAGAGGTAGCGATCACAGTTGAGAGCTTCGCCTCTCCACTCCCAACACGTGTGGTAAGCGTGGGAGCAGTAAACCACCTCTTCCCTCCGGGAGAGGCCTCATCCAGTAGTGGATTGAATATGACTGTGAATTATATATAGGTATATATTATATTTACTATAACTTATCACGCAACATATTGTGTATATTTTACTACTAGCATCTTCTTTGTTACGCAAATAACAACATAATATTAGAAATTATAAAGCATGTATATCGTGCTCAATTTTTAAGAACTGATAGAAACAGACGTTTTGTCTTGTCTTTCGTGCATAACGTTAGTGTTCTATGGAATACTCGTATCATTAAGAAAGAAATAATTACCTAGTAACCATAGGTTTCAACGTTCATTTTCGTTTCTCCATGTTCGGCAAGGATCTTTTCTACTGAACAATTTAAATTACATCTTTCAGTAAATTTAAACTAATGGCCGAATTAAATTAAAAATTGTGTTAGGTTCCCTGTTTTGCTGTTTCAAATGCGATTTTCTTACTTTTTTCATTATTTCCTACATACTACAAAAAATCATAAATATCTTTCCAGAAGCCAGGACATGTGATAATGATTTCTCTTAAAGAAAAGAAAATTCTAATCCTTGCTTGTTCACGCTCACACTCGCAGAATCAAACATCACCCACTCTACGTCAGTTGGGTGGCCTATCTTGTAGGCTTAGAGAAAAATCGTGTATAATAAAATCATGTAAAGATTATTTTGGCCACAATAGTACATATGCTTCTTTCCACTTTACTTTCCTAGCCGGTGTGAACTCCACCATGTAAATGTATGGGTTTAAAACGGCACCGTTATGTTTTCTTTGGTGTGCAGCCACCGTTATTCCTTCAAAATTTAAGTTATATGAAGCTTCCCGTGTAGCAGGGCATAGTGTTCCATCATCTAATACTGGCACTTTCTGTGTCAAGCAGCTTAGTAAGAAATTAGCACATATATTTAAGAATTGTATAACAATAATAAAGTGCTCGGAACGGGGTCGAAAAACAAATAAGATTTCTTGACTTCATGTTCCAGCACACTAGTGTTGAGAATGCTGCAAACTGTAGGTTTTCACGATGTTTCATGCTTTGTTCTTATTAGTGAGTATGCGATGTTTGCTACATCTCGTGTATACTCCCTTTATTTTTAGGTCCCTTGATAGCAAAACTATAGCAAAAGGGACCTTCTATTATCGCTTATGGTGTCCGTCCATCCATCCGTGTCCAGAAATTAAGTCTCAGGAACTACAAGGTGTAGAAAGATGCATGAGGTGTCGTTCGAAAGGTCTTGACTAAACTAGCATAGAGCTGTCAAAACCGTCTTGATTGGTGTTGTCAGCCTATTTTCTAAAAAATCAATTGTTCAAATTGCTTCTATTCAGTTAGACTTAGCTGCGCCAAACTTGGCATAGACATTATTCAACACAATACATAAACACCGAGAGGGCCTACGTTGCCAAGCACCCTACTTACCAGTGTTGCAAGCCTATTTTCTACGAATTTATCTTTTTTTAAAATTTCTTGTGTACGTGCAGGAACAAAGGCAGTGTTTCGGCCAGCCCCCCCCCCCTGTTGGGGGTGTTTATCCCCCAAAGTCTCGACAACACCCCTTACTTTAAAATTTTGCTGTGAAAAATCGATAGTAACCGTAAAAAACTTCTCTCATAACCTCCCAATTTTGACTTTCCCCCCCCCCCTCCCCAGAAACTTAAAATCCTGGCGGAAACCATGAACAAAGGAAAGTTGTCAGGGAGCCAGAGGGAGTTTGCCGCCCGTATACTTTCATGAAATTTGCTAATAGTTGATAATCATTTCTCTAACGGGAGAAAACGAAATATAATAGCGAACAATTGTGTGTAGCTAGCTATATGCAGAGGCAAGTTTCTTAAAGAGAGCCAGGATTTCTTTCCTCCAACTACTTACATTTAAATTCCCTAATAGTTGAAATTAAGCGTTTCTCTATGAGGAAGGGCGAAATACAACAATAGTGTATAAGCAGAGGCATTTTATAATGCTTACGTGGCTAAAATGCTATCAAAGGACCGGGGCCTTTGCGATTGTTAGTAGAATGGCAGCTTTAATTTGTTTGCTTTTTATATTAGTATTTCATGTGAGTGCAGGACTTATCGATATTCAGTACTTCTCTCGTAAAAATGAGATTTCTTCGAACATCTAAGAATTTCCTGCGATTCTCTTTCAACATTTCGTAATGTGAATCTTAAAAGCATACTTGTGTGCAGTAAATTCACTGATTAAAAGTTGTAAACTTACATTCTACCCAGAACACATTTAATGAATAATATTAACATCTTTCTGACTGATTTCCTTTACTTAGTTTAAAGGCTATTTTTTTTTTTATGAACACAGAAAGTTTCAGATGAATTATTTATATACGCATTTCTTTCGTTTCATTTTTAAAGTAAAAAAAAAAAAAATGCTAATCTTTTAAGTGATGCAAGGACATGTGTGCGAAAGTCTCGACTTTGCTTTAAAAAAAAAAGTATATTGAAGTAAAATTAACCAATGACTAAACTGGCGTGTAAACTAATAATTTACTATTACAGTTGAATTGATATTGACACGTACTTTTTAATGCTTTGAATAGATAGTGTCTGTTTGCTTCTATACTTTCTTTTTAAAAAAATTGCATTCTTTGCTGTGTTATTTGGTCAATCTATCGTATTTGATTGAAAGGGACAGTTCGTCGAGGGGAGAAGAGTGAAAGGTGATGGCAGAGGGAAGCTTCCTGTTCCGAGAACCCGTGGGAACTCTGCTCCTGCCCATTCACTCTTCCTGACCTCTTCCTTTCAAAAGTTTTCTATGTAGGTCAGGGAGAGAGGGATGAGGAGAAGCACTGGGCATGATATTTTGTATCGGAATCCCCATTAAAAAAATGAAAGAAAGAAAGGTTCAACTCAGAACATATATATATTTGGCTTACTTCCCCTTCCCTCTTCCATCTTATTGAGCGACGAACCCTCTCTTTCCGTAATCCGGCTACGGCTTTATCTGATGTAATCGGTATTGTGTGAAGAACCTGTACTCTCCGCGTGATGGGAAGCTTTTCGCAGAGCAAGAACCCACACTTCCCCCTTGCGACTGAGATTGTATGAGAATAAGTTAACCAGTTACACCATCCATCCATGCACCAGTCGTTCACTTTGCATTCGTCTGTGCCATTTGTACTGTAAAGGTAACAGTGACTTGCAAGGGTGGCCGTTGACCTCTGGGCCAAAGGTTAGCCAGTGGTCAGACTTCGTGATTGTAAATGTGCGTGTATGTATGTATTATGAATATGGTCAGTATGTGGTTTCCGTGTGTGTGTGACTGTGTATGCCCACTTTGGTCAGCAACCTGTTGTTGACAAGGAGAGAACAGGTCGAGAAAAACGTCTTGAGGCACGAGTCGCCTATGAAGTGCGCTGCCGAAAGGCAATAAAAAGAAGAGATAAGGCGTTGTAATGACATGCTTATTGAATCTAAGAATTATGGGAGGTTAAAGGGAAGAAGACATCATTCAAGTAAAGAAGTAAGGGGGGGGGAATGGGATGCATACAACTTAATGCAACTGCTGCACCTGTGGGTGTAAACAGTTTCTTACTTCCTTTGGCTCTGCACTTGAAGCCAAAAGAAACGGGTTTGAAGATTATTTCGCGAAGTGATTTTCTATCACTTTGAGTTTTTAATTTCTGGCAAAGTAAAATAATTAATTACGGTAATAAAAGTGGTTTACACGAAATATTTAGGCATGTTTCTTTCGAAACTAATTCATTTATGTATTCTTGTCTGATAACGAATTAAAATATTACTTATGGGGCAATGTCGTCCTATATGTAAACAACTGGTAACAACGGAGCTGTTATATGCTTTCGAATCATTTCCGAATTTGGTTTCCATTTCGAAAATAGATGAAGGTGGTCAAAGTGACAAAGATAATTTCACTGAGATATTATTTTCTATATCCCTAACTGCACTCAATCTTCCGTGATCCCGTAACTGCTCCTAATCCGTGATGAACGTAGCATTTAATGCTGTCGATTTAAATAAAGTATACTTCTTACTGAGTGGAAAATGTTTATCCATGAATTCTTCAATGAATCGAACATCATAAAATATAGTAAATTGCAATGTGAAGTAACAGATTATGGAAAATATAGCCTAGTAACTTCAATCACCACAATATAAACCTCCTGGGGCCAGATTTAATATCGTAGTTACGCAAGGCTGTTGTAGCGACGCAATGCAATCCCATTGACCAAAAGTTGCTACTTGTTTGCCTTGATTTTTGCGATAGAATTAAGTACTGCACTAATCACGAGTACGCAAAGGGAAATTTGCGTCTCCTTATGCAAACCCATAGCAATATTTCTTGTCACATGATGAATGCTTTAGCGAATAGGCAACTTCAATTGTTACAAACTTTCGATACAGACAGACTTGCAACTAATTAGACGGTGTCTTCCCGTTCTGCCTAAAGACCCTCCTGCACTTTGTAGAAAATATTTTCAATGATCTTATCTTTAGACAGAACGGGAATTCCCACTCTGCCTAATCTTTCGAGACAGGGAATTTTATGTAAGGAGTTTTTTTTTTTAGGAAAATGCAGCTCCGAACTGCACGCCTCCTTGTGGGGTTTTTATGCTGATCGGAACCCATATTTTTTAATGACTGTAATAAGCTGTTTAGTAATTCTAATATATTCTGTAAGAAGAATAACTATTTCTCCAAGTTTCGAAATAAATTTTGCCGATTTTGGATGTTATTCTACTTGTTCATCCCGTAAAAATGATTAGGATACAATTCTATTATTAGCAGTATTATTCACATGTACTTTTGTAAAGATTAATGTGATTTTTTAAATACCTGGAGAGAAATGGAAAATTGATTGAATTCATAGGTTGTAAGAAAGTCGTTTGACATTTGAACTGAAACGACCACAAAACATACTTACTCCGGTCTAATATCGGTTCGGAGCTGCATTTCCCTTTAAAAAAAAAAAAAAAAAAAATCCCAGCATAGAATTCCCTGTCTCGAAAGATTAGGCAGAAAGGGAATTCCCGTTCTGCCTAAAGATAAGATCATTGAAAGTATTGTCTACAAAAACAGAGTGCTGCAGGGCCTTTAGGCAGAACGGGCATGACTGAGTTGCTTACGTGAGATAATCACGAAGAAGAAGCACAACAATGTGTAAGATATTTGTGAAATGTTCTTACGTAATTAATAATAAAGTTTTGCAGCGTGTTAATGGTCATGATTGTAAATGTGACGGTGGCCGACATTTAGAAACCCCTATGAATCCTTCAATCTGTAACAGTGAGATTATGTTACGTTCGATTTAGCTAAAGGTATAATTTACTTCTTTTAGCCTAATAGCAGATTAGGTCAGCGTAGGTCATGTACAGTCCATCAAAATGTATAAATATCGCTATTAAAGGGCACGAAGCTGTTATTATATATATACATATATATATAGGACAATATTATTGGAGAGCTGCTGTGAATAAAAGACAGTGGCGATCACAGTGAGAGCTTCGGCCTTATCCACTAGTGGATTGAATATCGCTGTGATTTATATATATATATATATAAAATTTGGCATCGCATAACAACATAATAATGTATTTGCATACATTATACCAAAATACATTATTATACCATATGATCAACCGATGAAATCAAGATAAAGAGCTATTCACACCTTTAGCTTACATGGACGTTTGTGAGAATGGTTATATGAAATATTGGAAATGTTAAGAGCAGGGATTAGTTGTGGGTCAAACATTCGTTCTAATTTTCTTCCATATACATGGGTTTCACAGATAACTAAATCTCCAATATTTTCTGTCTCGAATTCCTGTTACGGTAATTAAAGTGAAGCACGTGATCTGTGTTTGCGTGTGTGAAAAGAATATATTCCGCATTCATCTTTAGTCTTTCTATCAAATATAGGCCTACTGTTCATTACGAAAGAGATTTCTTCCTCTCTCCCGTGTAACATTTCGCACATACGTCTGCTTCCAGTGTCTGTTATTATAACTCGTTGTGTGTGTGTGGAAAAATGTGGGAACAGAGACAGCATATAGCTTATACAGATGGGAGAGAAACGAATGTCAGAGTGGAAGATGGAGAGGGGGAGAAACACGAATAAGAAAAAAGAATATGGAAGCTTTGAGTGAACGACAAAAGAAGAACTGAAAAAGAGAAACGTGGAAAAGACGCAGCAGTCTCGTTTTCAAGAGATGCCCATTGTCTGAGCGAACGGTGGGGGCTCAATGTCATCACATGCTGCTCGTACTGCTGATGCTCACTTTGGTCTTTGTGTCAATGTGAAGGTCCCTGACCTTTACGCTGACAAATCTAAAAAAAAAAAGTAGTTTTCCATATCATTTAAAACTATGCTTAAACTGAATAGTTTAAATGAATATGAACAGTCTGATATATATGAATGAGTATAAATGACAGTATGTTGAGTTCTCTGCCTGACTACATACTAATGAGAACCCATATATAATTTCCTAATTTTCTGTTGAATAACATGCAGAATATAATGTGTATATAGTACTACTTAGCCTACACAGAACAGCTGTAGTAAGTATCATGAGGCCCAAATTAAATTCACCACAATGCGTTGTTTTCTTTTCTCTAAGTCATGAGAAATTGAGACAATGATGTCTTTCCAAATACAATCGAGATATTCGCCTCATAGAACTAAAAAATTGAATCTAATTGATTTTTTGTGATATTTAGGGATCTATGGATCAAGCCAGAGGAAATGTACGCCAAGCAATCATACCACAATTGGTAGAGCGTTGACTTCGTATGAAATGTCCTAGGTTCACGTCCAGCGGCTGTCCATCCTGGGTGAGGATTTCCGTCGATCGCACTAGCGAATGGTGGGATTATATCTCGAATAAAGCCAGAGACATTCCTTCCCAAATACTTCCCTTTATTATTATTGTGTTAAATATCCTACAATATGTGAAATAGCCTCAAGACTGTATTTAGCGTTTGTTAAGTAAGTCAAATAAAACAAAGAGTGTCTAAACTACGACTGCAGCAGGGTTTAAACCCAACCATCCACCGTTCCCCCTCTCCAGTGCTTGAACTGAGGATGCAGCTATTTGTACTTTTTCTAACTTTACCTCTAAAGAAAATGATTAATAAAGTATACAGGGTAAGTCAAAATGATGGACCCGATTTCATAAATTTATTTTGTGAAATATAATGAACATATCTTAATGTGAGCTACGCGCAAGGAAAGGCAAAAGTTCAAAGTTTAGTTGAGTTTAGTTTATGTCCCGCGTGGTTGCATTGTCTACCGCTACGCGGCGCTGGAAGCAGTTAACGAAAATGGCGCTGACTGGAGAGCAGAAATCGTTCTGTGTGCTGGATTACCATGTAAACAACTCTGTGATGAGTGTTCAACGGCATTTCCGTACCAAGTATGGCAGAGACCCACCTACTGGAAAAACCATTCGTACGTGGTATGAAAAATTCAGAGATACGGGCTGCATCTGTAAGCGAAAATCGACTGGCCGTCCTTCAGCTGAGGAAGAGACAGTGGAACGTGTTCGCGCCAGTTTTGTGCGGAGTCCACAGAAGTCTACCTACCGGGCAGCGAGGGAACTTGAAATGCCACAGAAAACTGTATGGCGAATTCTGCGGAAACGTTTACAAATGAAATCCTATCGCTTGCAACTGCTACAAGCCTTAAGAGACACTGATTATGCTGCTCGAGCGTCTTTCTGTGCTGATTTTCTCACGTTAATGGAAGAGGATGGGTTCGCCGAAAGGTTACGTTACAGTGATGAAGCGGTGTTTCACCTTTCTGGGAATGTGAATAGACACAACGTAAGGATCTGGGGAACTGATAATCCCCACGCAGTTGTGGAACACCAACGCGATTCACCCAAGGTGAATGTGTTTTGTGCCATTTCCCCTGAAAAGATTTATGGGCCCTTTTTCTTCCTTGAACCTACTGTGACAGGACATGTTTTTCTTGATAT
>JAGDQP010059055.1:0-11663 GCA_022664845.1 Lepisma saccharinum | reverse complement strand
ATCTCCTTGGCTGTTTCTCTTATTATCTCAGTCAGTATTTTATTTCTGCTATCGATGTCTTCTTCATCCTCTAACTCTTCCAAGGCGCTGAATCTGTTGCTTAGTTCTATCTCGAATGTCTGTCTGTGTTTGCCAAGATTTTCCAGATCTAAAACTGATGGTTTTCCTCTGATAAGCTTCTTTCTCTCTAGTCTAGTATTTAGTTTCAGCTTACATCTCACCATCCTATGATCACTCGAGATTTTGAAACTGTTCAGAACAGACACGTCTTGCAGAATTTAGCTGCTGTTTGATAGAACGTAGTCTATTTCGTTTTTGGTCCCATTTGGGCCTTTCCATGTCCATTTCCTCTGGGGCGGTTTCTTGAAAAATGTATTGGAAATAGACAGTCTGTTGGCTTCTGAGAAATCCACTAACTTCTCTCCTCTCTTGTTTCTTTTGCCAAATCCAAAGTTTCCCACTTTCGTGTCACTGCTCTGCTTGGTTCCTACTTTCGCATTGAAGTCTCCCATTACAATTTTGTAATGCGATTTGCTACTATCCAAAATCTTCTGGATCTCCTCGTATAGGTCTTCGACTTCCTCCTCCGGGTGCGAGGTTGTTGGAGCATACACTTGTATAATTTCCATACTGTATCTCTTGTTAATGTTTATTACTACCCGTGCGATTCTATCTGAAATTCCTTCGATTTCTGTGATCCGTGACTTCAGGTCTTTATTAATTATAAAGCCAACGCCTGTCGCTTTTCCAGTTTCTGTTCCTTTGAAGTAGAACGTGTGCTCTGACGGTAGTTCCAACTGTTCTTCATTCTTCCTCCACACTTCTGATAATCCTATGATGTCCCACTTAATCCTCTTAAGTTCATTCTGCAGTTCTTCTAATTTGTCCTCTCCTGCAAGTGACTGACAGTTGAGAATCGCCACGTATAGGTCCGTTCGAGTTGCCGTGTCGGTGTCCAAACCCGGGCAGTTTACAGTCCAAACCCGGGCATTTTGACCCTCTGACTTCCTGCAGGACTGACCGCTGCCGTTGCCAGCTGCATTCCGTCCTCCGGGCAATGAGGACCTCCGAGGCTGTTTCCTTGCTTGTACCATCATATGTAAAGAAAGTAGGGGTGCTGACATTTGAATCACCACGCTGTCAGCTAATGCGGGTTGGTGAGCAGCCCATCCATGTTCGTTCGCCAAGCAGTTGCTTGGGTACTAACAGGCCCCACGACGTGAACGTATGGATTGGACATTAGACGTCTACCCCGGTCGGTTCCCTTAAGTCTCAGCAAGAGGAATTAAGGGGTCTCCTCCAGGGGTGGAATGGAGGGTATACGCGAGTACACGCCGTGTACCCACCTAATAGTATAAATCACAGCGTGTACCCACCTCAGTGCATAAATATAAAGGAACGTGTTCAGAAATCCGGATTTTTATTGAGCAGCGTGTACCCCCCAAAAATCTTACCATTCCAGCCCTGGTCTCCTCCCAGTTAGTGGCAGAGGCCTTTTGGGGCGACAGTCCCGGTTTGCCGGTCCTGTCCCGGATATATATATATATATATATTGTTTATGCATGACTAAAAAGAAAAGCATGGAGTGCGCAAATTCAACAATTTATAAAGTAACTGTATATGAGAGAGCTGCTTTTCTCTTTAGTCATGTACAACCATTTTTTTTTAGTTTTTAATACGAATTGTTTAAGAAAAGTATGTGTTTTAAAAGAATTTTATTTTTTTTCTATTTTGTATAATAATGTTCATGCCAAGTTTGATGCGAATAGGCCTACGTATAATGATATAGAAGCAATATTAAGTCAAGAATGTTCCGGTGGCTCTAAACTAGTTTATCCAAGACCTATTCAACGACACCTTAATCACGTCTCTGTATCTTAATTCTGGTTCATGAAATTTATTTTTGGACACTGCTTGGTAACCCTGCTGATTAGGATGCCTGAGGACTGCGACCTCCACAGTATTTTTCTATTGTGTCCAATAACGTTTATGCCAAGTTTGGTTCATGAGAGATATTTTTTCACGCTGGTTGTCAATACTGGCGACTGGGAAGCTTTTGGACTGGAACATGCACTGTAATTTTCAACTGTGTCGAATAATGTTTATGCCATTTCGTACTGTTACGTCTTACGTAATGAAACAACTTTAAATATTGAATTTAAAAGAAATTTAGTTGGTAACACTGACAATTCGGGGATGTCGAATAACGTTTACACACATTTTAGTGCACATAGGTCTAATAGAATATAAGCATTTAAAAAATTATTTTTTAAAAAATGGATTGGGAACACTGACCTACCGCACTAATCAAGACAGTCATCAGGGCGGTTTTAACCTTGTCTGGCCTAGACCTTTCCAATGACAAATCAACCACCTAGTAGCTGTCGAGTTAAAAGCTGCGGACGAACGGACGAGCAAATGGGGAAATGATCTCTATCAATGGACCTAAAGTCAAATACGTAAATCCTTTATTTTCGGTTTGGTTAGCATCACTGCAATATGAAAAAAGAATTAAACATTTCCTTCCTCCCTTTCATTTTCATTTCTAATTTAGATACGTATTTAGAATACACAATTTCTATTGATATGGAATGACAATAAAATTATGTCATTCCATATCAATATTTCTTTACGGTTTTAAAGATAAATGCTGAATTTTATTATTGTATAGAAGTACTTTAAGAAAATCTTGTAGGCTACTGCTGGATATTTCACTATAATTTTACATGTTTGACGTGAAGGATTGCCAGATAGAGTATGGTAAAATTACAAGATAGGCATCTGATTGTACGGCATCACGCATGTTCTATTCAGTCCAGAAACTCCTAACCTTGCGATTAATATCAAGAAAGTTGAAATTGAAAATATACAGAACGGGTATTCTGCCGGTAAAACTTTAAGGTTGCGAAAGTTGGAGTACGACCCTAGCAGATTAACATAAATTACGTGTATTTGAAAGTAAGGTTTTGAGAAAGATATACGGGCCGAAACGAGACGAAATGACTGGAGAATGAAGGAGACTGCATAATGAAGAACTCTACGGACTGTGCGATTCACCAGATGTTGTAAAAATAATGAAATCGCGACGACTAAGGAGAGCAGGCCATATAGCTCGGATGGGGAAAAACAAAGATTATATTCTATCCTGGTTGGAAGGCCGGATGGAAGAAGACTATTGTGAAGATCGAGACGTCGTTGGGAGGACAATATTAGAAGAGATCTTCGAGAAGTAGGTGTTTGTGATGAAAACTGGCTTGATGTTTCCCAGGATAGAATCCAATGGCGGACGCTTGTTACTGCGATGAACTTGCGAGTTCCATAAGCCATAGAGTAAGTTAGTTATTTGGCGTTTGGTAAATGTACTGCCGTAGAATTACGACCTAAGTTTCTTCAAACGTGAGAAATTTTATTTAAATTTTATGCAGGATTCGTCTGCCATGTTACATTTTTCAGTTAAATAATAGTCTGAATTTTCTTCAAGTATACTTTTACATCTAATAATCAGTGGTACACTTCAGTTCTGGCGACCCCTGGGGCACCAAGGGACTCTTTTGAAAGTTTTATATCTGCCAGGACGCTTTTTTCTGTAAAAGTGTACCATGGTATACACTTGTTAATCGTGCAATTGGTTATAGATATTATAAGCTAATATACAGAACATTGATCTCTTTTATCACACAAATTGAACCAATCTCATAAGTTGGAAACTCGCCATATTGGAGATCAAAGTAAGATCACAATTTTACCCCATGATATTTCTTGTAAAACCAAAAGGGAGATTTCAGAAGTTGTGGCCTAGGGAAATATTTGGGAGATGTAGGAGCAATCATGTGCTATGTCATATTGACTGATGTTTGCCCTAGTTCTATTCCTCATCAGTCGCATCAGACAAATGTCAAAGTGCTGGCAGGAGCCTCTTCCCCCAGATATGTTCTTGATTCAAGACATGGGAGTACGTGATTTGTACCTAGTTATGGTAGTTGATTCTAGATATTGTTAAACTTTTTGTTTCTAGTGTTAGAGATGAGCTCTAACACAAAGCAGAAAAAAGATAAAATTTGATGAAACTACTTTTCAGTATTCCCTTTGAATGTTTCAGCCCATTTCAATGTAACTTTCGTACATTGTAAAATGACATATTCCGTAAAAGGCACAATAGAAAAACCGCGTTACACTGAGTGTGGCGTAAGCAAAGCCCTTTTTAATTTATATTTGTTTCTGCTGCATGAATGTCTAAATTTTAGTTTTATATGAAATAATTTTATACATATATTATAATGTATCATTTCATTATCATTATTTCAGATATTTTAAATAATGGCCATGCGATTAACGAAGAAACAGAGTCAAAGCAGTTCAAAGTTTATTTCCAAAATAATAAAAATGGTGCCGAAGCCGCTCGATTGTTATCAGCAGCAGTTAACACTCCTCAGGTGCGGGGTCGAAACATGACAAGCTTAGTTAGAAAATTCGAAACAACAGAAAGCATAAGTGATGCTCCAAGATCAGGCAGGCCAGTTTTTGAACAAATGTAGAAAAGTCCAATGAACTACAGGTTCAACAAAAATTATTGTTAGGTACTCCTCAAAAAATCAGTAGACGAATTTCTTCAGAGTTGCGTATCAATGATAGAAATGTTCACAGAATGTTGAAGAAGCTTAAGATCAAACCACATGTGCTTCAAAGCTTGCATGATGGAGATCAAGGTAGGAGATTAGAGTTTTGTGAACTTTTGTATGACTAAAGTTAATGAAAATGTGACATTTCTTGATAAGATAATCAACCTTCAAGTTAAATAGGCATATCAATCGCCATAACTGTGTGTATTGGAGCAATGTTAAACCACATGTTATTTTGAAAAAAAGATGTTAATATACCAGGAGTTACAGTTGGGGCCGCCATTTCTTCTATGGGATTAATAAGGTCCGATATTTTTCGATAGTACTGTTAATCAAGATAATTAATTGCATGTGCTACAAACGGAATTCTGGCCACGAGTTGAAAATCAACATGCTATTTACTTTGAACAGGTTGGCGCGCCAACCCATTATGGGTTAAAGATTCGGGAATGGTTAAACCATAATTTTCAGGGGAGGTATATAGAACGACGGGGACCAATGGAGTGGTCATCACGATCGCCAGACCTAACACCACCTGACACTTTTGTGGGGTGTATTGAAAGATCAAGTTTACAGCCTCAAAGTGAAAACAATTCCTGAATTAAAACAAGTAGTTTCTGATACATTTTCTGCAATTACCATAGAAATGTGTCGAAAAGTTTGTAGAAGTGTTGCTGGTAGAATTCAGCATTGTATTGAGCATGAAGAGAAACATTTTAATTTTTTATTAACTCAATGCATTGAACAGGACGAATAGATTTTTGAACGTAAAGCCCTCTCAAAAACATGAAAGGCTTAGGTCACTATATATTTTCATCAAAACCACAGTCATGTGGAAGGAATCGCTATGGTTTGACCCAAACGTTGCCACTTCTTTCTTTATTATTCTTCCCTTCCTTTCCCTTTTTCTTCTTCCTTCCTTTTTCTCTTTAGAAAAAGATATGACTACCTTTCGCTTCTGCCATCTGCTTCGAGAAAGTGGCAACGCCAGAGAACATTTCTTGTCGGAATCTTTTCTGGTGGTCGTGCTTATGTTTGGTTAACAGCAACTGATAGGAGGTCCGGATCCCCCACGAAGTCTTTCATGATATGATTCAGAGTATACAAATTTCTTTCCTTTAAATACTGTAAATTTTCGTTTCTTTATATACTGTAATCAATCTATTTGTTCAATAAAAATAAAAATTAAAAAGTGCGTTACTTATGCCGCAACCCTATTTGACCTATTATAAGATATCCATGTCAAAAACTCTAGTGTCCTGGAACTCAGCATCAATCCTATCTACCATGAGCAAAGCCGAGTCAACACACGTCGACAAAGGCTCGTCCTCTACATTACGTTGCTCAGGTTCCTTCGTGGTATACTGGTTCAAATTACAAAAAAATATCGCCCTGTTTCAATTTAGGAGCCTATTTCACTTTTGGGAGAGTTTTTCTATAATAGTCTGTTTTAAACAATGTTTATGACACTCTGCTATAAACTAATGCCCTTCACCATTCCAAGCTACAAAGTATTATAAACGTTAGGAAAGATACAGTCGATATTTCACTGTAAATACGATATAAATATTTCAGTGTAAACTTGTAATAATGAAGATTAAAAAAAAAAAAAAAAGCTAACGGTATTCCCTTATCCACCTGAAGATTTTCTTAGAAAATTTGGGATCAATTCATGTGGAATAGTTTATAAACGTTATCGACTATTTTATTTAAGAACAGCGGTCTCTTTTTTAACTGAGATGCTTAGAAGCAAAAGAGTGCAAGTGACATCGAAAAGTGAAAAAAAGACATCATATTTTCTAGACATATAAAACGAAATACAAAACGAAACTCGAACCCCCCTTTTTTAGAAAAAAAAAGACAAAGAAAAAGAAAAAGAAAATTCGATGTCATTTGCATTGTGACCCTCAATTCAAACCCTAACAACAATAGTCTGCTTATTAAATCATTGATTGCATTTACTGAAACAATTTAGCAATATTTTCAATACTTTCAGTTTCATCTTTCATCGTCATTTCACTTTCTAGCAGTCACCGTAGTCACACAAATACCTATCATCCTTCCCTCCTTCAATAATAATAATAACACTAACAACAACAACAAAAACAACCTTAATTCTCAAGCCGCTCGACCTTCTTTACTTAAAAAGATCTTCATGCTGGAAGTTGGCGGTGTTGTAGTTATGAAAGAAAGGGGTTGTGTTGAGCGAAGAGATTGTGAAAATGGGGTTACATGTTTAATGGGAGCAATTGTTCAAAAGGTAGGAAAGGAGCTTTTGGGAAGAAATAAAGGGGTGTGTGCGTATATCTCGCATAAAGTGACCCTGTTTCGCCTTGTGCGCAAAAGGGGTAGCTTTCCTTTGGAGAGAGTGACCCACAAAACTGGAAGAACAAAAAAAAAAGGAGTCTGCAAAGGAAGAAAAGATCTCTCTTTCTCTTCCCTGCATTGGGGAGGTTGCATGTAAACTGATTCCATGCTTCTCACGGGATGAACATCCCTCTGGAGTACACATGGTTGTAGTGCGTGAGTGAGTGAGAGAGATATATAGACTGAAAAGTTGTCTAGATCTTTTCTTTCATACGCACTCACAAGTCACACACATCTATATACTCACACACATATGTATAATACGTATTTGGGACACCCAGCCAAGCTGTACAGAAACACCCCAAAAATGCTTCTCTGCATCTGTACGACGTTTCTTACCCCTTTTATTTCTTAATTAGTCATTTAAATAGCAAAGGAGAGAAAAGTCCTTCAACCATTCATCACAGCTAATATTATTATTATTATTATTATTATTATTATTATTATTATTATTATTATTATTATTATTATTATTATTATTATTATTATTATTATTATCGTGCTATCACTTCATTTGTTCCAAATATCAAGGAAAAACATGTCAGTTTTTGGCATATTCAAAAGTTACATAGTGTATACTTATAGTGTGGGCTTCCAAAAAGTGACGTCAGAAATTTGCTTCATTAAAAAGAAGCTTGCAAGTCTACGAGTACGCAGAACATAGTGCGCGTACAAGCAGTCTATTCTATATGCTAGGTACATCCGTACTTAATATGGCACCCTGATAATACCCCGAAAAGATTATTCATCAACATATTTTCGTATGATTATGCATATGAATTTGCATTTTAAGGTCTTTAGGTAACTCTGGCTCAGGCCAGATGATGGAAGAACTGGTAGAATGAATAAAGTGGGAGGAAACGGAAGAACCCCGAGAAAATCCACACACATGGCGTTTGGCCACACAGAAAAAAAAACTGTTTGTGGTTGCCAAAAAAATTGTTAGAATACGGGCCAAACAACATTTTATTCTTTCTTAACATTTTTTTAAACGAATTAAATTTCGAGCACTGAGAAAGGGATAACAACCCACAGCAGAAATCGAGCTGAGGTCCCATTGTTTTAAAGTTTGACAAGCTACTTATACCGCTACGGTGCCACACTTCCTTCCTGAGCTGTTTCATTGTAATTATATAAAAACCAAGCTTGAAACTTTAATAGTTATAATTCAATACAAAACTGAAAATAATTGCTTGTCAATTACATAATTTAGAACACTAGTTAATAATTCTAGACTATTTTGTTGCTGTTAAAATCTTGCTTATTTCTGAATATTTCATGTGCTGGCCACAAAAGAACGAGTAAAATAAATATAAATGAGTTTGAAACAAATTTGATTTGTTTAATGGAACAAACCAGAATCTTGGTAAACAAAGCCAATTCTGAGTTTTAGAACATGTTTGTTACTCTGGTTATTGGCGTAGCATACGAAGAAACGCTTTAATGCGATAATGATTATTGTTAATAAACGTACAGTAGACCTTAGAGTACAGTAACATTGTATTTCTTTTCAATTATGATGTTGGAAATTTTAAGTTCAAAACTTTTCCTATATGAGCCGAACTCTACTTAATTTCACCCAACAAGCGTTGCAGACTGTTAGGTAAAGCATCGAGCTGCCAGCTAGGTGAACCTTGCTTAAGTCTCCTCGGTACCATCGATTCTTTTCTTTCGCTGGTGCCAATCAAATTCCTTTAAACAAACTTTTGTCTAAAGCAAATAAAACTTCGTTTGGACCTTATTTGAACAGTTTCTTTCGTTAACCACAAACAAGGATTTCCTCTGGCAACAAAAAGCCCACATGACACAAACCAAAATCAAACTGGGGACCCCATGCACCAGAGGTGAGCGCACTACCAGTGAGCCACCGTGGGCTATACATATGAAGTTGAAGCACAGAAATATAGTTTAAAATAAACAAACATGTGTAAAATGATAATCAATTTAAGAATTACATAATAGCTACTAATACACATTTAAGGAGGTGTGAAAAAACGGCTTAACTCGTTTTTCCGTTTCGTGGCCTATTAGCTGTATTAGACCTTCAACATAATATGCTAGCTGATTTGGCCGCTCATTGGTGCAGGGTTCAGAGGTTTTTTGCTCCCTTACTCCCACCTTTGCGGGGTGTCGAATCGAAAAACTAGGATAGAAGTTGCTAATGAATTGAAAGGACATATTTGCCCACTTGAGGGTAGTCAACCCGGCAAACTGCATTGTTGAGTTGGTTGCTCAGCTTCTAGGGATATATCTGATAATCATGCTCTATTAATTGATTGACAATCATGATATTTCGGGGGATGTCAACTTTTTAATGTGCTAGTTAATAGTTCTTGGTCCTAAGGAATATATGTACCTAATTTCGTTCGAATCCGTCAGGAGGTGTAGAATTGTATAGCATTCAAACCAATAAACACACAAAAACTCTGATAGTGAATTATATATACTATAAATGCAAACAAATACGGGTAACAGTAGACTGCAAGAGGGTGAAAGAAAGAAATGCTACCGCACAAACTGTTCTTCCGTCGAATTGCTAGTAATAAACAGGTGCATAGATAATTTGAACGATGTGGACGCCTTTGCAAAACTTCCAATTTATTGGCTAGCAACACTGACATCTTGGATGTTTTAGTGGGTGGAGACCGTCACTTACAAGGAACACTCTCCAGGTTTCAGAGTCCGACTTTGATGAAAATTCGTATGTAGGTACAGTGCCTAGGTAAACCTTCACAGCCAAAATTATAGGTGCTGTCGTCAACAAATAACGACAGGGAAACCCAAGAAAGATGGAACGTAGAGAGCAAGTCCATCGAATACAGAGTACGGAAAACACCTTTTCTTTTGTAAACTATTACACATATTAAAAGCAAATGGCTATTAGTGGATACTGGATAGAAGGTGATACATGCTGGATGGTATTACAACAATGACCGCCATTTTGAAAGCGGCCATCTTGAGTGTGCTTCAAAAGGTTTAAATACTAATTGGGCCATGTGACATCAATCTGTGCTGGAATGTTCCAAGAAACCCAATGACGAAGTCAATTTTGGCATAACTCTAATCCAGTACGACAAAATGGCATGTGAAACTGACATGCAGAAGGTCACTTTCACCTAGCTTACGCCTTCTTTAAATTGGGACTTTATTTTCCGTTAGCGTATTTAAAACTTTATAGTGTACTTCATGTTGCGGCCATGAGTATCATATTTTTCAGCATAACGGTACCTCTTATGTAGCCGTTTGGTTTTCATTCCTTCAGCTGTTTCAACAAAAAATGTTTTTTCATCATTCGGCTCACACATTCTCCAGGTCAATTTTACGTGTAATGTTGTCGTACAGGATTAGAATTATGCCAAAACCAACTTCATCATTTTGTGTCTTGAAACATTTCAGCACAGATTGATATGTCACATGGCCCAATTACTATTTAAACATTTTGAAGCACACTCAAGATGGCCGCTCTCAAGGTGGTGATCATTGTCGTCATACCATCCGGCATGTATCACCTTATGTCCAGTATCCATTAATAGCCATTTGCTTTTAATATGTGTAACAGTTTATAAAAGAAAAGGCGTTTTCCGTACTTTTTATTCGATTTTCTTGCTCTCTACATTCCATCTTTCTCGGGTTCTCCTCGCTATTTGTTGATGACAGCACCTATAATTTTGGCTGTGAAGGTTTACCTAGGCACTGTGCTTACATACGAATTTTCATCAAAATCGGACTCTGACACCTGGCGGGTGGTCCTTGTTAGTTGCTTTCCTACGGTGTCGCAGAGTATTCATGCCAGTTTTGGTGGGGATACGTGAAACAATATAGAAGAAGTTCTAGCAGAAGCTTTGGTAAACTCAATTTGCAATTAAGTTTGGCAACACTGACAACTGGAATGCATGGAGGGGTACTGTTCCCATCCGTCGTGTGTGTATTATGTACTTTGGGCGTGCTTGGGGGATTTGGAAACCCTGACAGTAGTTTTTCTAAGATGCCCAAGGACATTCGTTCCAAGTTTGGTGCGGATACACCGTCCAGAAATTCCTTCTATGGAAAAACGCCTTAAATTCTGTGATTAATTATTTTAATGTTTTAACATCAGGGATTAATATAGCTTCCCTGTGATTCATGCAATGCCTTCCGAGGGATATTAGCAACATTTTTCCATGTTATGTCAAAACGTCTACAGGCACAAGAAAACTGGTAAAATCTCAGGTAAAACTTTAGAACCCGCTTTTCTTAGAACTGCGTTTACTTCCACAGAACTCATTTTACCAGAATGCTGAAGACCTCGCAAGGTAAGTATCAATATACCTAGAAATTAAATTTCAACATTATTTATAGAAACATTTATGATATTCTGAAATGACAGCAAAATAACCTTTAAAAACTGCTTTCCTTTTATAAACAAAAACTCATCCAAGAAACAACAAGAAATAACAGAATACTATTTCACTTGAATTTTTCAAAGTGGATCCCACTTAAAAGAAAACAGGAGGAGAGAGAGAATACATAATACAGATATACACAAACGGATAGGTTATCAATGAGTTATGACTATAATGTATTTAAATATCCAAGGGACGTAGTGTTTTCCAATATTTCAGAAACGCAAACGCAAATAATAATAATAAAAATTTAACATACTTTTCTTAAACAATTCGTACTAAAAAGTAAAAAAAA
>JAGDQP010059054.1:0-12446 GCA_022664845.1 Lepisma saccharinum | reverse complement strand
TCGTATAGGTCTTCGATTTCGTCCTCCGGATGTGAGGTTGTTGGAGCGTACACTTGTATAATTTCCATACTGTATCTGTTGTTTATCTTTATTACTACCCGTGCAATTCTATCTGAAATTCCTTCAATTTCTGTGATCCGTGGCTTCAGGTCTTTATTAATTATGAAGCCAACGCCTGTCGGTTTTCCATTTTCTGTTCCTTTAAAAGTAGAACGTGTGCCCCGACGGTAGTTCCAACTGTTCTTCATTCTTCCTCCACACTTCTGATAGCCCTATGATGTCCCACTTAATCCTCTTGAGTTCATTCTGCAATTTTTTTAATTTGTCCTCTCCTGCAAGTGACTGATAGTTGAGAGTCGCCACGTATAGATCCGTTCGAGTTGCCGTGTCGGTGTCCTGGCAGTCTACAGTGCAAACCCGGGCATTTTGACCCTCTGACATCCTGCAGGACTGACTGCTGCCGTTGCCAGCTACATTCCGTCCTCCGGGCAATAAGGACCTCCGAGGCTGTTTCCTTACTTGTACCATCATGTGTAAAGAAAGGAGGGGTGCTGTCATTTGACTAAGCTAATGCGAGTTGGTGAGCAGTCCATCCATGTTCGTTCGCCAAGCAGTTGCTTGGGTATTAACAGGCCCTACGACGTGAACGTATGGATTAGACATTAGGCGTCTACCCCGGTCGGTTTCCTTAAGCCTTAGCAAGAGGAATTAAGGGGTCTTCTCCAATTTTCGTAAATTGGAGCGTTCCGGATTTTCTCTTCTGAAATATAGCAACAATATTTTAGCCTGATTTCTTTCTTGCCATGGGTAAACAGTCCATAATTATAAACAATAAATGCATGAAAAGAAACCAAACTGCATACTAGTTTCAGCAGATGAAAATAAATCTATGCCTCGGAGGTAAGTAAACTGTACTATGCCATGTTTCGTAGAACTCGAGCTCAGTTCAGAGATTGGTATATTTGAGCACACTCTTTCAGATTTGTTGCTAAATAGTGCTGTGTTATCAATTGCAAATTCTTCTACAAAACAAACAATGGTATAGTTGTGTATACCTGCAGGAAAAGAATGCTCAAATGTACAACACTATGAACTGAGGTCAAATTTAGCAAGAAAGTGACAGTGCAGTTTTCCTCCCAGGTACAGAAAATATATTGTTTCTATATTTGATTGTAATATTAACAAAACTTTGCCGCTACCTCCCTTCCGGGAAGGCATTCAACTGCTGATATAAAGTGTAACAGTTAAAACTGAATTGTTATAGTAGGAAGAAAATACGTAATATACCATAAAAATGAATTTCACAAATCAGTCATTATCTTTGTCTGACACGTTATTTTCCGTGAACGTTAAAACTTCGCTGAACATAGCTACAAACGATACAATTAGACATTATGGACTCCCCAAGAGTTGAATAAACTTTCTGGTGAAGAGCAAAGGGACTATGTCTTAATGATGTGTCATAAATAATTATGATAATTCATAAAATGTGCCAGGAAGATTCGTTAGTACAACATATGCCTATTAACGCTTTTTCAAATTCTCGCCTTGATCAGGTAAATACCAAGATCAAGTAGCACAGAGAATGTAGAAAATATAGAAAAATAAATGAGAGCGGAGTAATATATAGATAGTTCCAAGCCTCATTCTCATCGAAAGTATGGGACTTTGTGGATATTACCCCAAGGAACAATACTATTTCGGTTAATTCTGGATTTCTGCTTAATCTCTTCCCTTATTTGCGGCAAATTGAGATTAAACTGAAGTATTATTGTAATTTATTTATTGTCAATACAACAATACAATAGCCCAATTAATGTGTTGATATTTACCATGCTGGTTCACAGACATTTTTATTACAACATCTTTATATGCTTTGTAAGACATGTCACATATATAAAATTCAATGCAATTCCTACATATTTCATGTAGGCAGTACATATTTTCCATATTGGTGGCTTCATCATTATATAAGTTTTAGTATTTTTGCAGTGAAAGATACCAGTATTGTCTACACGAGTTTTTAATGACGGGATAAGAAACTGTAACAATAATATTAAGTCTCTGCAGTCTATGCCATTTTGAATTACTTTGCTAAGAAATAACGGATCAGAAATGACATACCTTTGCTCTAATGTCTTTAAAGAAATCTTTTTAATGATTGTACTTTAGTTTTCGTAAGTAAGATAGATTCGAGTAACTTCATGGGTTAGAAATGTCAGAAATTTGGATTGTATTTACTCTAGTTATTGCATTCTTTACTTTTTTGATAGAGAGAGAGGGGGGATTCTAAATACTAGACGTATATTCCAATTTGGAACGAACATAAATATAGTACATTTTCTCTAATGAAGAAACATTGTTAAACTCTTTTCCCATCCTTATTACAAATCCTAACATTTTAAAAGTTTCATATATAATATTTGTTATGTGGTTCTTAAACGTCAATTTCTCATCAAAGTTAACACCAAGATCTTTAATCACATCAAGTCTACTCAATGCATTTTTATGAATTTCATAAGCTACTTGATAAATCGCTTTATTTCTACTATATGATAATACTTTACATTTCTCTGCATTGACTGGAAGTGCACCATTTAGCAGTGTTATGTAAACTATGTTGTAGTTTTATGTCATCTTCAACAGAATTACTTTTATCACATATTTTGAGATCATCCGCAAATAGCATTTTTCATTATCGGGTATGAATTCCGGGAGGTCATTAATAAGCAAGAGGAATAGCAATGGTCCACGATTTTAGCCTTTCTAGGAAATCATTACAAAATATTGTAGCTATCTCAGTTTTCCTCAAAAACTATGCTTTTCACTATGTTACCGCGAACGTTTCTTATAAGCCACTATATGAATTACAAATTCAATACACTCAATAGAAATTGATAAATATGTAGAAATCTATGCAAATTCAGGAAGATGTATTTATTCTAAAACAAAATATATAAAATTAATATTATAAAGAGTTTCTACCTTTCCTCCTTGGAAAGATTCTCTATTACAAAATGAGAAAATATTAGAAAAATATTATACATGTTATTTTTGGTGAGAAAAGACAACCATCTCGTTGAGTGTTTATCTATCAGTTACACATTAAAAATGATCTTCATTTATCAATGCCTCTCACAGTTTCTTGCTCATTAAAAATCATTCTCAAAGCGTTTCATTAAATGAATTAAGTTCGCAGTATATGTTTAAAAAATGACTACTAGGTTTTATTAGTCTTCCGAAAAAGAGTATTAAAACTTTAACATATAGATACAAAAAATGTGTTTGTGTAATATCTCAGAACATTCCCTGGCAACTACACATTTTCACATGATGCTTTTTAAAATAAAAACTCCTCTTAATTGAAACATTTTTCCAGTCTTTTTTTGCTTCCATTTCGTTCTATTTGCTTTTGTTAGTATAACAAAAAACCTTCCATCTGCAGTAGACTGCTGTGTAGGGAATAAGTAAACTCTTTTTCCTTTGAGGATAAAAATTAAATTATGGAACCTTCCACAAATATAATTTTAAATTTTGTCTAGCTACTTATGTTGAAAAATTGCAGCTGATGGTTCAGACGGAACTTGCTGTACAAAAAAAAAACGTGCAAAAGCAACAGCATACCATATGTAAGAAGTTTTTGAGCGATCTAATTCACTTAATTATTATAGTAATTATATAATGTATTGGAAAAATTGAGTCTTGCTTTTAAAAAAGATCTATGATTATATTTAGTTAAAATTCGATCATGAATTAATGGTACGACTAATAATGTTTCTTTTGTTCAACGTACTTAACATTATTTACGGATTACAGTATGTTTACGACCCGTTTACATTGCATAATACGCATACATACCACAGATTAGTTGTTAATTGTTAAGTAATAATGACAGAAAATTTATTTGAATTATAAATATCGATGCCTGAAATTCAAAAGCATATTTTCTGATCCTAACATCATCTTAAAATGTTTGTAAAATGTTACTTTATCCGTATGTGGTAGCAAAAATGCAAACAATGTTTAAATGATTCAATAATGAAATAATGAATTATCATACGTCTCTTCCCACTAGACGCGTCTTCTTCCATACCCACCGCCCTTGGCCGAAGATATATGCACACGATGCTGCTGACATAAGGTACATATTGGATCAAAAGAGGAACAACGAAGTTAAACCAAGCCACTTCGAAATAGGTTCTTACGAAATAAACGTACGCAGTTAGTTATAAAGTCAAAATTAAACGTCACTTCGCAATTAGTAGAGCACATAATCAGCCAAAGTATGCACAAGTTAAATCTCCTCGGCACTAAAATAAAAACAATAAAGTAAGGATCTAATAATAAAATTCACATCAGAGTAGCTTGATGATCACTTTGGTAATATAAATTCTAATTTTCATTCTATAATATTAATTTTATCTTATACAAATGGCAAAAATGGTCAAAATGTTTTAAATAATTTTTCTTTGAATGTATTAGCCCTGAAATAGTTCACGAAAGTTATATACGAAATAAAAGCATCTGAATTTAATTAAAACAGGCTGACAAGGCTTATTACAGTTAACTTTATTGTAAAAATATACAGCAAGCCTTACAGTTTCAATGTTCTAACAACATATTCCTTTAGTCGTTTGAGGAAAATGTTGTTAGAACATTGAAACTTAAACGCTTGTTGTATATATTTACAATAAAATTAAGTGTAATAGCCTTGTCAGCATGTATACAAAGCCTCAGTATAATTATATTCACAAAAACATCTGCTGTAGGATAAATATAAAATCATATTTAATATTTTTGCATCCATGCTAATCAAATGTCTATTCTTTTTATTAAAATCATCCAGAATATAGGTATAATTATTAGCCCAATAACTAATACAATGTTCAAACTGTCTCATGTCTGGTGCCCTTACAACCGATGAAGTTCTTCGCCTTTCATCAATAAGTTGTTCGTATTTGTTGCAAAGGTAATTGTCTCTACCAATTATTAAAGCGCATGGGTATGAAGTTAAGACAGGATATATACAAACAAGTCTCAGTTTTGTTTAATAAATTACTAGGTTTTCAAATTGTAACTTATTTTGTGCATTCGTCACACAATAATTGTTGAAATTATATACATGTACTGCAAAACAATATTCATTAACGTTGCAGCTTTTAGTGTATTTTAAATATTAACACGTTGAGCGTTTTAAAATATCTATTCTAGTTGAAACAAGCTCAGGAAATTTTGAATGATGAGATGACGTTTTGCAGTAAGGCGGGGCATTTATAAATATCTAAACAAGTTTTTCTCAGGTATTTAATTCCATCGTGGGTTTTGTAATGTACGAGTATAATGGAAAGATTACCAACACTTGCTTCTGTGACGTCAGAAGAAGGTCTTCAATGATAGGAAAGGCCACGAAGACCACTGGCGTTAGAAGACTGTACCTCTAACTTCCACCATGCAACCAACACGATCCATAGTGATGATATCGCCTTGTATTCGACTGAACAAAACTTGTTTTCACTAACAATAGGAAAGATCATAGTGCTTATCCTCCAAATCAAACGCAGACGAAGTGTATCTGATTGAACTTGATGACATACACCCTGCCGTCGTAGCTCAGGCGGTAAAGTCATGAACTTCGGAATGGCAATGGGTATGTACGCGGATTCGACTTCGTTGTTCACTAACATTTTCCAGAGTTTCTCCTCAGTTTTAACAGAAGAATACCGGAATGGTACTTTAAGTAAGGACACTTTCCTCATCCCCTATCTAACCCATTCCGGCCTGAGCCAAAGATGCCAACAGGCGTCAAGGATAATTTAAAGCAACGATCTCCAACAAAGATGCCAGCACTATCTCCGCATATGTCTAATGTATTCTTATCGTTGCACGAAATTTCCTTGCTGCTCCTATAAATTCAAGCCTAGAGAGTAACTTTCAGGAAAGAAAGTTTATAAATAATTCAAGAGCATGATTGATGCCGATTTTTATATTTTCGTTTTCCTTCATTATTGAAATCGCTTCATTGTTGTTGTGAATATCAAAACCTATAACAATGAAGCTCTTTCAACAATAAACAAAAACGAAAATTAAAAACCGGCATCGATTATGTTGTTGAATTAGTTATGAACTTTCTTCCCTGAAAGTTTGAATTCCGTAGACTTGAATTTGTAGGAGCAGCAATGAAATTTCGTGTAACAATGAAAATACATTAGACATATACGGGAGTAGTGCTGTCATCTTTTGTTGGAGATCGTTGTTTTACATTAACCTTAAATAAATTAAATTCAAACTTGACAAGATAGGCAGATGATGAAACGTAGGCGTGCTATGGACCATGAAGAGAGGTACTAGGAGTCCCGGAACTTTGGATTTCACAAATATTTTATGGTGGTAATTCAAGTTTAAATGGAATATCTTTAAAGTGGTTGAAGCAATCTTAATGGAATTTTCATAACATTGTATATACCAGATATAGTCACTGAAATCATGAATAGTGTTCTTAACTCACAAAAATACTAATGTTATTTAAATAGCACTATATGTCAATTAATACATATAGTGCTAGTAACAAGAAACAAAATAGTGAAGGAAGACTAAATCCACAGTGTTGCAAATTTTAGGAGGTACATATGCTAGAAATTTTCAACCTACGAAAGATACTCGTATATGTCGACACAGCTGTATTGCGAATAACAAAAGGGCACTAATACCAATACAGCAAGGTTTGAACAACACAAATTTAGTTGTTTTCAATGAAAATACATGTGGCACATTTTGACATACTATAAGGTATGTTGGTTCAAGGATATGGGACGGACATGCGAGTACGAAGCGCACAAATAACGGGGCAAACAAAGAGAAAAGACAATACCATCTCTCGCCGTGGCTCATTGGTAGATGGCTCACCTCTGATGTCTTGGGTCACAGTTCGATTACAGCTCATGTCATGTGGGCTTTGTGTAGAAAACCGCAGCATGTGTGGCTTTCCTCGGGGTTCTCTCACTTTTTTCATTCCACCAATTCTCGCATCGTCACCCACTTGACCTGAGCCAAAGTTACCTAAAGACCGTAAAGAAAATTCAACAGAACAGGCTCTGTTAGTTTAAAATTAGCTGCGAGTACACGTGACTTTATTTGAACAAGAGTAAATTAATTGTATTTTAGAGCAGAAGAAAGGACATGTTCCGTAATTTGTCATACTATGAATTATGGTTGGTTCATGGGGTGTATGCGTAGGAAGCTGGAGAGGAGGGGATGTATTTAGAGGAGGCATAAATATAGAATAAAGGGGAGACAGGAGACGAAACTGGTTTGTTGTATATTAGACGCAAGTGAGAGTGGTTATGTTCGTTATGCACAATGAGATAAGCTGTGATCCATAAGTTGTTAGTGGATTACTCTGGTATTTTGGAGCTGTGATAGTTAAGTTGTAAGTGGATTCCTGTGATATTTCGAAGAAACACGAATTAGGGAAGAACATGTAGTTTTCGAACCAATTAGAAGCAACTGTTTGTGGAAGAAGCTGTTGTTCAAAACTTTAACACACTTACAGTGTTTTGGACAAAGATTCGTTAGTGATGGAGAACTTAATTGTAATTTTGGTGATGGTCCGACGTTACAAGTGCAAAAAGAGTCACTTCGACAACGAAATTTTTCATTAGTTGATAGTCAAGAAAGCAGCAGCTCTTCGTTTGCTCCATGACAACAACAACAACAACAAAAAAAGAGAAGTCACAATCCTCTGAAGAATACGAGCTTGGCCTACGCGTACAAAATCTAAACAATGCAGCTAAGAGGAACTTACTCTAACCACCTATCCCCTTCCGACCTAACCATTGACATGCTGCCGGTACTTCCTGTAAAATTCACTACTGAAATAATATGGACAAGAAAGATTTAAATGAAAACAATTTTGGAAAAATTTAGAAGATGCTCAAAACTCCTTGCAGATGCAGGAATTTCTCACAAGAAAAATTAATAGCGAAATGCGTGATCATTTCATCGCAATGACACAACAACGTGCAATTATTCATGAGCAAATAATACGAATCTGAGCAATAAATATTAAGGAACAACGTGAACCAGATTAAATACCGTAATACTGAAATTTGGGCACAGTGGTACAATTTATCAGGCTGCTTAGCATATATAAAGTCCCCAATCCTTCTAAGCTTGCTTTCTCCAGTACAGAGTAAAAAAAAATTCTTAGATCAAGACAATAAAAGTAATAAAAATTGTAGACCTTTACGTTCGTAAACGTGGTAACAATCTTTGTTATCATACGGACATATGATACCTCGTTGAAAAGCGTACAGAAAGCAGATTCCAACGACGTAACGTTTGTTCCTGTTGTTCCTAACCTGTGGAAGAAGAAGACGAAGAAACTAAACATTCTCGAAAAATAAAACCGGAGCTTTTTAAGAAATCAAGGGTAATTAGCAACACTGGCGTTTATCGTATACCAAAGACCTCCCTCTATCTCATATCTTAGACATTCAAGTCAAAAAAAATACCCAACAATGGGAAATGTTGCTGCAATGCAAGGTAAGAAAAATTAGTGAAATTGCAGAACACTTACTCCAAACAGCAACAAATATTAGGAGGAAATGCTGTACTATAGAACACCTTTTACATTTTCCCAATTATAATTTTAGAGGTATTTATTTTTTCAATTCGATATCTGTGCTCTTACATTTTGAGGTTTTCTAACTACGTTAGAATTTTGCTTCTGCTTGCTTTCTTTAACGGTGTTTTTTACCCTTGAAAAATTCGTAATAAAGTATTCCATGGTAGCTAATATAACTTGGAACACAGCCTGTTGAACCTTGAAACATGCAAATATTAGCTCCGTGGCAGTTCATAAACTTTTATTCATCGTCTCAAGCAGCATTTACTGTTGGTGTGAGCATATATGTAGGGTAATTTTCGAATACCCTATTCGGTGAATTCAAAACTCAGTCTCGCCACATTTATTAAATACGCAGCTATTCTCTCCTCTTATTTCGTACTAAACACCCTGTTGACATCATATCTAACAGAATTTAGAAATGTTTCCTTCCATGATTCCTTAAGAGAATTCAGATGTCTAGATAAGGTGGCTAGAGATACTTTGATCACTTTACATACCTAATAGAGCAAAATACTTTCCCCATACTGGGCAGTCACTGCTTTTATTGCATTTTAAATTGCGTCTGGATTAATTGATAGTCTTTTATTTCCTGGATTACTTCGTAGCAATTTAAATGTGTTAATGTCAGAGCTGATACCGAGGCCCAACCTGACTCGAACGAAGGTAACTCGAGGACACGGTGATCCGGCCTGAAACTTGACTCGGATAGAGCGACAGACGCGGTAGCCCGATTCAAAAGTTGACCCGAATTATCCAGTTCACCCGGGGACCCGGTCATGACCCAAGTGACCAGACTAACTTTGTAATCCGGCAATCCGATGATCTAATTTTAATCCAATTGACCCAGTGATCCAGTCTTGACCCAATGATCCTTCTTTGACTCGGTGTGACCTGGATTGACTAGAATCAATCAATATTTCATGTGTGAGATTCACAGATTCCCTCAGAACACCGAGAAAAGAGTTATTTGCACACCTCCGAAAGTATATTCGTTCTTTCCAGAGACTTTTTCTATATGTTTTTACAATTCGTAGGAGTTTTTCAGCATCGTATTTTTGGTGCTCTGGGGAGCAAACCCCTGTTCTCAGTCACCCCTGACAGAAACATTATTCAGACGCCAAATGCCATAAGGAATAAATAAAAACACCTTCTTTACCCTCCGGGTCATCGGATCATCGTGCCAACAGGTTAGAACGGGTCCCAAGCATTGACCCGATGACCCGGACCAAAACTTAAAACAAATAACCGTTTAAGCTCTGGTTAATGTACCTTGGAATTTGTTCCAAGGTACAACATGTGCGTCTATTTAATGGTACAACAGGCTGCACGAAATCATAAAACTGGTGGCATATTGCAAATACTATATGCAGAATGGAAATTTATTTCATAGAAGAACTTACCTAATTGTTTTGTACACCGTTATTATTGTAGATGACATAAAACAAATCCAATAACGGCACCATAAAATAAAGTTTTTAAACACAGCCGCCTGGACAGAACGAACTCCATGCAATTACTGCTTGGCAAGCTTGACACACGATATAGTTTACGGAGTAGTCTCTAAATAGCATAGACAGTCAGAAATACAAGAGTGTTCCGAGGGACATTATGTTCAAGCTACAGCAGTCTCTCCATATAGTTATTGTAACGTGGTTAGTACTTTAAACCTTGAATACTCCACGCCACAGGGGACAACTGAGAACTAGTAACCTAAAGCATGTATGAAACACCTGCTTCAGTCCCGCTAGCATGCAGCCCACATAGTGGTAAGAAGACGAATACTAGTAAAGCAATGTTCGGGTTTGAATTCCCGTGCACGCCACCACACCAACGAGAAAAAAGGGAGTGCACTGCGCAATCTACAACTGATCACAATTATTTTTACAGGCGGTCGACGATATATTTAATTAAGAGAACTAAGAAATAGGCTTGTTGAACGAACAGTTTTCAATCACTAGTTTATTGTAACAAACTGTGCAGTAATTAATAAGCCATATAGGGCAATAGTGGAATCAACTACTTTACTAATACAATACTCACAAATATGAAATACAATAAATTTATCTTTGAATATATATATCATCATATTCAGCCGTTTTCTATCCACTGATATATATGTATATACATATTAAAGTCTTTTCTTTACATTGAGTATGGGAAAACAAATCGCACCCCCACTAGAAGAGTGTTACATCTCCGAATTCAATGTTTTTGGAAAACGGCGTTTGAAATTTCAGGAAACTTAAGATATTTCTGCTGGCTGCAAGTACAAGTATACGGTAATTGTATAGTTGCAAGAGGACTTCCTAAACACCAAAGATCATGCGCTAACAGGACTTACCTCAGTATAATAACTTTATTACTTTAAAGAAAATAATAATCTTAGATGTAACAGTATGCGAATAGGGACTTGTTCATATAACTGCCGATATAACATACAAATTATAATGAAAATGTTCAATAAATTTTCACATTCTTGATGGTTTCCTCATCCACTTCCGATCCTATTCTCTCTCTAAACGTTTAAGGTATAATTGGGTGAGAGGTGGTGATGTGCAAATAAGATATTCGAAATAGAGTAGGTGAATTACAAAAAAAAAAATTAAAATAGAGTATAACTTTTGTTATAGGAATGTTCAAAAATACCTTCGTTGAAAGACATCCTTGTGGAAATGAAATCTAACATGAATCACACATACTTGATTACAGACACAATTAAGTACTTTTGACGAGACAACAATAAAAAGGATATAGGATTACGTTTTCAATTCTAAGGAACATGGATCCATTTTATATTAATAATACTATTCATATTTCTATTCGTTTACAATAGTTGAATAATGAAATAATTCTCTTAAAAATAATTCTTGAGTGTAATGCAGTTCAATAGAAAGATACACAATTCGGTATCACTGAGCGTCTAACCTTAATAAATATAACCACTACATTAAAAAGTGCGATACTTTGAAACAGATTATTACAAATTTTACAAAATCCAAATGGATCAGTCAGCATCATTCTGTACAAAAGCAGTATTGTTTAGCATTGAGTTCATTTTGTGATATTCAAAGATGCATAAAAACCCTTATAAGCTTGTGGTATGGCGAAGCAGTTCACCAGAGACATTAATTAGATTTTCCTTCTTCCGTACAGGAATGGCCGGTAGTGTTTTGTATGCTGGTTTCATTCCCCATACGTTGAACCTCTCAATCCCAGAAGAGGAAGTTGGGGTCGCAGAAACAGTATGCTTCCGGGTGATTCTTGCTTCATGAATCCTACGTTTAGATTGATCAATAAACACTTCTTCAAAATCAGAGGCTCCATTGGATGCTTTGTAATAAAACTTCAATGGATTATCTTTCTCAACTTTAAAAATTCTGATGTCGTTGAAACTGCAGCATTTAAATTTACAATTCACGTTGAAGTTATTGCCTACTTTATCGGCTAGATCCTTGAAATTCACAAAACCGTGATGAGCGTACTCAACTACATTGAAGTATGCTTTTTTTTTTCGTTTCTTATTATCTGGTAATATTGGGAAGGAACATAAACTGCACGCCTTACGCGACCTTTTAATTTATTTTTCTATCACAGAGTGGACAGCGTCACCCTCGTCTTGCGTGTGACCTTTAACAAGATATTTATGAGTGATGCTATTTACATTATCTAGCTTGTAAACAGCATACATGTACATCACAAACAAGTACTTATTTTTCTCTTGTCCTCCATAATTGTCCGAATAAAATATAAAATCTACCTTATTTGGAGATGTTTCATAAATATTTGTCATGTACTTGTATACACTAGTTGAAATCTCAAT
>JAGDQP010059052.1:447-12447 GCA_022664845.1 Lepisma saccharinum | reverse complement strand
GCAAGTGAGTCACTACAGCGAGGAAGACGATTTGCGAATGTTGGTTGGGAAAGTTCAAATCAAGTCTCAGGGGGTTACGAGGAAAGTTAACAACACGTCATTGATCAGAAATATGCAATTTTCATGTTATTATTCTTAGAATGAAACACTATAACATTTGTTTAGCAAGGTTTGGGTAGAGCCAACTGTGGAGTATCGCTAGCGTGCGGGACTTCTAATTTGAAAACCTGGGTTCGATTCCCCACCAGCCAGTTTATTTTTCGCATACACTGAAGTATTCAAACAGATTTATCTCCGGGTTATGGAGAACCTATGGAGCATCATTGTTCAGAATCCGAGTAAACAGTGCGTGTGCTGTTTAGCATAATGATAATGTGATTTTCATGTTTTTCATTGGTCTCTTTCTCTTCCTCTCTTTGTTGCTGTATTGTTATCGTATTTTTGCTGCTTCTTTCTCTTCTTCTTCTCTCTATCTATTTATCTTTATTTTTCTCTTACTTTACACACACTCTTTCCTTTTGTGCGTCTTCCAGAGCCAATTTCGGGCCACTTTCGATCACCCGGTGATAGGGCCTAACCCAAACATAAGTGACCCGGTAACCCGATTGACCCAGTCTGGAAAGCCTATTTAACTGGGAATTTCGGCGTTGTATTTTTCTTGTTCTCGGGGTCACATCTCCGGTCCTGGACACCCCTTAAAGAAACATTGTTCAAACGGAATGAAATAATTAAAATCTCTCCTTTATCCTACGGGTTATCAAGTATAAATCGAATCAATGGGTCAGCATGGCCTACAGTATCTACTGTTTTTTTTACAATCAGTGATTCCGCTAGACCCCGGCACCTGTAGGGGATGTCAGCGGAAAACCTCGAGACTACCCCCAACTTTAACATATTGCGGACAAAAGTTGATAGAAACTGTGCAAAACTCTACGTCCACCCTCCCAATTTTGACTTTACGCCTCCAATCTGAAAATCCTGGCAGCATCCTTGATTACAAAGTATTCCGAACCAGTATGTTTAATAAACCCCACCGAATATGCAGACTAACCCCGCGCAAACAAACAATGTGTGTTACACATTTGACATTATCCTAGATGTGTATCAAAACTCTGGAGTTTCACTGGAAATCATAAGTATTTAATCTGACCACCAAGTTTGGTCTCCATTTTGAAAGTGATTTAATGAATTTTTGAAGCACCCTTTATATATTCGAATAACCCTGCAAAAATATAAAATCACTTCTCTCTTGCTGTTAGATTTGATTTGTGGGAACTGAACTTTATACTGTGGGAACTGAACTTAATATTTTTTACTACGTTTAAATTCCATATTTTTTATCTGTACTTCTTCTTCTTCTATTTTCCCTTCTCTCTTTCTCACTCACTCTCTCTCATTTCTCTGCCTCTGTCTTACAGACATCCATCGGTTTCAATGTTTCATTATATGTTTAAAGTTCTCCCTTGATCAACTTATGTATATTGATTCGTCTCGCTTTCATTTTATCGATACTAATACATGTCTATTTAAAAAACAAACATGTTCATGATGTTTGCCGATTTTAGTATGGGCGAGACGAAGGAAGGAGAAAGGGGTCTGTTTACTAGAAACGATTATGGGATAAGAAGGTGCCATTTGGATTACTTAGCTGCACGGCGTTCGCTGTCGCAAACTTTTGATGCGAAGTGTACCATCCCAGTATATGCCTGGCGTGACTGCGGAAAACGCTGGGAAAACCTAAGTCAGGACAGTCAGCTGCTGGTACTGATCCGAGGTCCTCCCGAATACGAAACCAACGTTCTACCAAATAAGGTACGGTGCTCGGAAGAAAGCATACTCGTTTCGATGTTTATCACATGCACGCACATAATATCATAGACACGCCCATACAAAATAACGTAAATAACAACATAATATCAGAAATTATCAAGCATAAATATCGTGCATCGTGCCCTATTTTTAAGAACTGATAGAAACAGACCTTTTCTCTTGTCTTTCATGCATAACGTTAGTGTTCTATAGAATTCATTAAAAAAGAAAAAGAAAGAAACAATGGGTTTTAAAATTAATTTTTGTTTCTCCATGTTCGGTAAGGATCTTTTCTATTGGACAATTTGAATTAAACTTTTCAGTAGCCTTCAACTAGTGGCCCATCTAAAATAAAAATGGTGTTAGGTTTCCTATTTTATTGTTTGAAATGGTACTCTCTTAAGTTGTTCATTATTTGCTACATACTACAAGAAATCATAAATATATTTTTCAGAACCCAGGACATGTGATAATGTTTTCTGTTAAATAAAAGAAAATTCCAACCCTTGCTCGCTCACTCACACTCTCTTAGAATCACACACCGCCGACTCAACGTTAGTTGGGTGGCCTATCTTGTAGGCTTAGAGAAAAATCGTGTATAACAAAGTCATGTGAACATAATTTTGGCCATGATAGTACATTCTTTTGCTTTACAGTACACTTTTAGACTTCGGATAAAGTTATGCTGTGTATTCTTATTTTCGAAAGAAAGGAAATATGACAATATATCTACTTGCTCGCCAACTCACTATCAACATCGTCAACATCCTTGAAACATTATAATCTAGACCTGTTGTCATTTCCAATCTTGACTACTGGATACTGTTAGAGAGAATGCCTTTGGGTTTAACTTGTTGAGTAACACTTCTCTTGTTTCACACTCATAATTCCTTTTCTTTTCTTGGGATACCCTATTTCACTTTCACTCATTTCAATAAATCACTTCTACAGGAAAATTGGCACAGTAAACACAAAAAAGGTGTATCTTTAGTCAAAACACTATAAATAAGAGCAATATCAATACTGAAGAATGGAAACAAGCTCACAATGTGTTTTTCTTTACGTAGCTGGTTAGCAGGTGTGCCAACTGTCAAACAGAGGAAACTTGTTCTTACCATCTTACTTTTTCTCAAATTTTCATGTAAATGTTCTCCGATTTTCTACAATGTGTCCTTTCTGCACTGAAGCACGTTTTTGACTCTCTACTACACACACTTCTTTCCTACACTGAATGGTCCAAATTAAACTTATTTTCATCAAGATGTCACATGTGTTCTTTCTGTAAACAACATTTATGTACCTATTCAAAAACAAAAAATCAATTTATTCACTATTAGAAAGTCTTGTACTTGTTTACATTGTCATTATTTCCTTGTGAAGAAAACACCAGTAACATTTTAACATGTTTAAGAATAAATTCTTGATCTATAAAAGGGGATAATAAGTTACTACAAGCAAGTATACTGATGGGGAATACAAGAATTGTATATTTTTATCTTCAGTCATTATGAGAATGTCATAATATGTGCGAATGCAAATTTTAGCCACTCGATTGCAATTACTTTGGAAGATATCGATGACATAAAAGTCAAATTCTATCTGCGGACAATGATAAAATTATGGAAATATCCTTACGATCTTAAATTGCTGAAAGAAATGAAAGGCAAATACACAGTAATGGATACTGGGTGGAAGGCGCTTACCTGTTGGAGGGTATGTTCTTCATGGCCGCCATCTTGATGTCCGCCATCTTGAATCTCGATTGGTTTTCTTAAACGGGAAGGTGGTCGCGTAAATGTCATTCTGAGCTGACAGAATTTGACTTCTATATAATCGATATCTCTAAAAGTAATCGCGCTTGAGTGGACAAAATTTGCATGCGCACATATTTTGTAATTCTAATCATGATGGGAAAAAATCTATGTATAATAATTATTCTTTTCTGACCAATCAGTATCTGTGCTTCTTAGGTCAGTTTATGTCAGAATAGACTGGAAGGTTTCTTTTAGCCAGGAAGGTGGAAACATGGTTATTGTAGTTGGATTGTGTTTGGTGCTGGGAATATTATCCTCAGCATCGCCCCAACGTGTTGTATTTGAAGATAATTTTGATACTTTGGACGAATCAAGATGGACTCACGTCGTGACTGTCTCCGGAAATGGAAACGGAGAATTTCAATACTACAGGAATGACCGGAGAAACAGGTAAAATACTATTTGTTCTTTATAGAATAATTAGAAAATCTGAATGAGTCTGTACAATATAAGGACAAATCAACTGATAGTAAGCCAAGCGGATTATGTCAGAAAATACCACTTCGGAATTTTAAAAAGAAATCACTTGCAGCATTATGGAATTTTTCACTGACTAGCAGTTTGACAAATACCACAATGCTGCAAGTGATTTCTTTTAAAAACATAGAAGTATATTTTTTCCGACATATTCGACTTGGCTCTTTTTCAGTTTACTTACTCTTATATTTATTGTTTGTAATAAATACTTTCTTGGCTGCTCAACATGAATGTCAATTTCTCTACCTAAATTTTAACATCTGGAAAGTGACATTAGCTATGTTCTTAGCTAAATAAAACGCGTATGAGAACAAAATTAGTTACAATAGTCAATAATAGAACACCAACTGTCTAGTTCATAGTATTAATAGTTTTTAACAGAGTTACAATTATAAGATTAACATGGCCGATAACTTTAAGTATTTTAGAAGAATTTAAGCTTTTCAGAATACTCGCCAGAAATCAAATACGTTAAATTGAATTATGGGTTTATGCGCATTATCTGATGCAGTGATACGAGTAGTCCTGAAGTCAAGGATTACAAGTGGCGTTAACAATTAAATAAAAGTCCGACTTAATCTTTTATATTCAGGGTGGGCAAAAATTCCTTGTCTAAACTTTAGGAACGGAAAGTCTCTGTCAAAATAAGGGAAACATGTGTCTGTAATTTGTCGAATTCCGTTGGTTTCGGAGCTACAGGTTGCCGAAAGCGTGAGGAAATGAACTTCAGAGCTTAAGATTTACAATAACATGAACAGTAGAACTGGGGGCCAAAGTACCCTCAAAGAATTTCAAACTGTTCTATCCAAAAATGCATATTTCGAAATTGTGCGATAGTTGCGCAAGGAATTTCCCAAAGGAACTAGGGGATTCCCAGAAATTATCTGAACTTAAGTTGGCCGAAATGTGGAAGAACTGGGCGACTTTCCAGCTGGTAATATTAATTGGCTTACATTAAGTCGATATCTCAAACAGATTCCATTTGCGGAATTATTTTTCTTTAAATGCATGTGGTTGATTAACGTTGCTCGATGCGTGTGGGTAAGAACTACTATCCGAACCGGCATACATTCAACGGACTATTGATTTATTTGTTATCAATGAGAGAGAATGCCATAGCAAAGTTAGATAGCGATGATTAATCATACAAGCGGTGCAGTATAGGGTAATAGACGACCTCAGTGGCCAAGTGGTCAGACGTGTCAGGTCATGAATCACAGCTAGAGTTCTGCGTTTGACTCCCGGCAGGAAATTAACTTTGTGAAATTTGAATGCACAAACGAAAAGCTTACTGCAGGAGATAGGATAAACTTTTTGGTTACTAAAATGACCCATAAATAAAAAATGTGTAGTTTATTTTTTTTTTTTTTTAGAAATCATGAGAAGGAAATGTCACAGACTTATTAATAATTATGAATAAGAAGGTAAGAAATGAGACACGTTTGAATTCAGTTGACACAATATTCGAAACATTTAGTTCTTATCGTCTTGATACATTTGTACAGTTGGATTATGGGATCTGGAACTATTTAATTGTATTTATGCAGAACAGCGTGTGTCCATCAAGTTCCAGATGGCACGAGTCGAAATGCAAATCAGATCCACACAGAATTACGTAAGGGGTGTAGTGACAGTGATATGCCATATCGGACGGTTGCAAGATGGACTCCAACATTCGAAGTGGGGGGACAGTCAGCAGACAATGAACATGGTTGGGAATGTATTCAAACGGCTACGAACTAACATCATGTGGAAGCACTGCGAACTTTGCTCGAGCATGATCGGCGATGGACGTGTAGTGAATTGGCTAATGAACTGAATATTTCGTCTGCGTTAGTGCACCACATATTAACACAAAATCTCAGCATGAGTAAGATTGCAGCCAGATGGGTACCGCTTGTCCTGACGGAGGTGGAGAAATAGTACCGCTGGGAATGCGCACACCTTCACCTTGAACGTTGCGGGCAGGAAGGTGTTCATTTTCTGCACCACCTTATTGGGAGTAACGAAACATGGGAAGATCCTAAGAATCAAAATTGAAACGCCAGACCAGTGAATGGCACCACCCGGCGTTCTCACGACTTAAAGGTCAAATAAGAGCCAGCAAATGTGAAGGTTATGATGATAATCTTTTATGACCACGAAGGCATTACATCAAGTGCCACCAGTTATTACCGTAAATGAATCGTTCCTCAGTCACCATTTGCGGCCAGCATTGCGAAGCAAACGACCACATCTTCTGCAGTTTGGACCAATTCTGCTTTACAACATGGTCAGATTTCTTACTGTTCATGTGGTACAGACTCTCTTACAACGATGGGATTGGGAGGTGCTGGAGTAACCGCCATATTCCACGAATATGAGCCCATGCGATTTTGAATTTTCCCAAAAAATGAAAGAACCACTTCTGGGACAACGTTCCCGTAATATTCCAGCATTGTTTGTGCTTTAGGGCATTCTCTTGAAACCCTATTACAAACGGGAGGTCTCAACGGTATCCAACGTTTGCTAGATATCTGAAAACGTGTTCACCATGCAGTCGGGCGCTACATCGAGGGATTGTAATCATATGCCCGTGAATAACACATTTCATTTTCATTTCCTAGGTATGTTGCCACTTCAGTCTAAATGACCCTTTTAAAATTCAAATTACGATCTTTTTAACGTGGAAATTCCGATGAGCCTTTATTTAGAGAAGTATTAATATATAAATGCATAATTGATGTATGTGGAAAATATCATGTTTATTACAAAATAATATCTTAAAAATAACACATAAAAAGAGTAAAATTGTTTGTCTAAAAGCATACATAATGTTTTAGAAGTCTTACAATTAGGTAATACAGGTTTAAAGAAATGTCCTGAACAGTGTCGAACTGGACCCCCGCTGGAAGAGCAGTTTAGGGGCCCCACGGTAGGAGTCGTATACATCCCGTCATTTGCTTCGGATCCGAGGCACACAACTTCATTTTTTTCTTTACAGTGTCCCATCTTTTCTGGGAACCACTCTTATGCGACCGCTTCATGACATACACTTCACGTTCACAACACTGGCAGCAAGCAATCAGTAATTGTTAACTTACCATTGTTCTTCTGAAAGTGTCTGATTGAAAATTACAAAGCGGTTGTCGCTTTTTGCACCCGCGCAATTTAGACTGGAGGGGAGGGGAAAATAGACGTACAAGCGATAAGAAACTTGCACGTGTTGCTTAGTTGATTGTTGAGATGACAATGGGCTATTTACTACATTTCATAAAAACCAGTAAAAAAAATTGAAGAAATAAGGCAAAGAAAAGATAAAGACAAACAAGAAGAAAAGTAATATATTATATTCTCGGTGTTGATATGCGTACAGAAATATGCTCATCAATTTATTTTCGAACATAATGCACCTGCATATGAAATATTCATTTTACGTTAAAAATTCTTAAATATGTATTTACATACGCAATATGCAAAATGTGTAAATTTCCTAGTCCTACTGATAACATAAATTCAATTACTGTAATGTAGAAAAGGGACTCCATTCTGCTTGCTCTATTGTAAATTCAGGCTATAATGATGATCATGGTTGAACGAAAGATGACGGATGTGCCATGTTTTCTAAATGCTATTTCTGTTGTACATCGCAGTAACCTTCGGGAAGGACCACCTAAGGTATTGGGGTCTTCTGGATAGTAACATCTACCCTTATCTTTCTGATGTCTGTGGGAATACTCAGTGACGTGCATCTGATGTAGGCCCGAATTTCGTGGTTCTTTTTATTAAATGTTGTTGATACTTACATAAGGATTAAAAATTTATATAAAAGAAGCGAAGTTGAGGGTGGGTCCTCCGGCCCTGACCAGTCCAAGACTGGTCCTGAAAGCAAACAGACACATTCCCTGTACTTCTTAGACCAGTGATCATCAACTCGCGTCCTTGGGCAACCTACAAGCTGACAGCATGCGGACATGCTTCTCGGGGAAACCAGCACAAGCCAGTACGCAGTGTAGGCGGTGGAGTGCTTGGAGATTGTATGTGCCACATAACGTTGAAAAGAGAAAGATGTGAACTTCTCGTCTAACAATGTAAGGCTCCCCTTCCTTATGTTCCCTTGTGTTTTTCTTTGTAGCATTGGTTCTAATAATATCTGAAAATAAGTGTGGCTCAATGGAAAACCATTTTGCCAATGGTTTTAGAACTGTATTTTGACGTGTTGGAGATCCATGGTTTGATAAGATTTTTTCAAATAAATAAATAAAAATAAATAAATAAAAATAAATAAAATAAATAAATAAATAAAAACAATCTGTAAACTTTACGTTATTTCATAGAGTAAAATCAATTGTTTATTTCAAATGTTGATGTAATTTCAAACGACCTTCATTTCAGTGATTGCCTACTTTAAAGATCCATTTCTTGATATTTTATCTCTCTTTCCTGTTCAATAGATGATACCCTTTCCTCTTTTGTTTATTTTTTAAATATTGGTAGAGAAATACAATATTTCTTTGTTAATTCAGGATAAATAAGAAATGTAAATCTATTACTGTGTGGGGGATGTGGAGGTAGTGTTCCACATATTCTCGGCCTACGGTACGTAGTGATGTGGGTTGGTCAGTCCCACGCTCGATCTCCTTTACCTTCCCAAGGTACCCAGGAATACCAAGGACACTCTGGTACTCAATTTTATAGGAAGCTGAGTGCACCTCAGAACGCCAGGCATGGAAACACTGCGAGAAAAGTCTCTAGCGTTCTGGCCTGTATTTGAACCCGGGCCGCCCGATTCGTAGTTACGCGCGCTATCGCCTAAGTCACGGTGACTCTTCAGGATAAATAAAGGAAAGTAAGAAAAATACTTTTGGTTTTACATTCGGGAGGTCCGTGATTCAAATCCTGGAATAGGGTTCTTGACGGTAACTTTTCATGTATTTTACTGTACTTCTATACCGCAAATTCCGACTGGGTACCTTACTTTTAGACCAAGGGAGGTCTGTTCCTACTTTCTTTTCCCTGTTTATCAATGAAGTCATTTTCAATATCCTTCAATATCACAACCATGTTTTGACTTAGTTAAGAAAAAAAAATGTGGTCTGGAACACTGAGTTCAATTTGTTGAAACAGGGACGCTAACTGCGTATTATTACTGTTACAGCACTTCTTCAGACGAGCACATTCGAGTCTTACTGCAGGCAATCCTTCATTTATTTATTCCTTTGAGTCTTTGAGGTTACCTTCCTTTTCACCAGGCAAATACCTTACCAATGATACTTTACCAAAACTCACGTTACTACCTTGGAATACCGAGCAACCGTAGCTCAGTTCGTAGAGCCTTGGTTTAGTCATCGGAAGGTCTTTGGAAAGATTCCAGCGACCACTAGTCCTGACTGAGGTTTTCCCCCTTAAGTTACACCAGGCAAATGCCGTGATGGTACCTACAAACTCGACCTTGGCGACTTTCTAGCAACAACGACATCCTCTATCCCGCCCGCTCAAAGTCACGGCGCTCGGAGTAAAGTCGGCATAATCACATATGACGTTACAACTCGACACATAATGTCGTAAGCGGTGTCGGTTTAGCATGTCACACTCGAAATAGTACCCGATACATCTATTTAAGTACTATTTTTGATTAAGGGTAGTGGCTAATAGACAGATTTCGCAACCTTAGAATTTCATTATCACGGAACTAAATGGTTTAATAGGACAAGACTGGAAATCTCCTTTAATCTCCTGGAAATCTTCATTCACCAATCATAAACGTAACTTAAATAGACGTATTGGGTACTACTTCGAGTGTAATTTGCTAAGCCTACACAGCTTACGTTATTACTTGTAGAGTTATGACGTCATCTGTGACGATGCCGCCATCACTGAGCACCTGTATTTCCGGAACTAGGCATAATCTTGTTTTGAAGTAAATAATCGCCTACCTTTAACACGTAAAGAACATTAAGACGTGTAAAGTGGGATATAGACGTCGATGTAATATAAACGTTGTAAAATGAAACTGGTACATTAGTTAACATGTTAAAGCTATTACGTGTAGGGGTGGATGGACCCGAATCCTGAAGGAACCAAGAACCGGATCCAGGTTCTCGGTTCAAGATCTGGATCCGAGATCCGGTTCCAGGGTTCGGATCCGGGTACCCGGTTCCAAGATTCGAATCCTCATTTGGACCCGGATCCGAGTGATTGGTTGCAAGATGTGGATGGGGATCCTCGATTTCAAGGTCTTCATGCGGATACCATGTTCTAAGATCCCGGTTATCGATTCTAAGATCCAGATCCGAATCTAAAATTTGCTTAGAAGAAACGAATCTTGAGATGCGGTCTGGAACCTAGATTTAAGTTCTGATCAAGCATTCATTATTTTATTGAAGTTCATGAAGATATTGGTCGTTCATCGTTTGTTTGTCGATCAAAATATATTTTTCAAGAAATCTAGTCTCGATTTGTATCAAGAGTGGTATCTGAATGTTTTCGTACAAAATGAGTTCGATCTCTACTTATGCCATGTAGGCTTTATAGTAGACATATACCGTGTGCGTTGGTTTCTCGGGGTTCTCCCGTTTCCTCCCACTTCTTTTTTCATTTCACAAATTCATCTCATCATCACCCATTCGTCCTGAGCCAAAGTTGCCTAAAGGTCTTAAAATTTAAACTCGTACAGAATAAATCAAATTAATATCAGGCAAGATTTTTGCTCTAACAAGTAATAAATAGGACTACCAGAAGTGTGGAGGAAGAATGAAGGACAGTTGGAACTACCGTCAGCGGACACGTTCTACTTCAAAGGAACAGAAACTGGAAAAGCGACAGGCCCAGGCGTTGGCTTTATAATTAATAAAGACCTGAAGTCACGGATCACAGAAATTGAAGGATTTTCAGATAGAATCGCACGGGTAGTAATAGAGATTAACAAGAGATACAGTATGGAAATTATACAAGTGTATGCTCCAACAACCTCGCACCCGAAGGAGGAAGTCGAAGACCTATACGAGGAGATACAGAAGATTTTGGATAGTAGCAAATCGCATTACAAAATTGTAATGGGAGACTTCAATGCGAAAGTAGGAACCAAGCAGAGCAGTGACACGAAAGTGGGAAACTTTGGATTTGGCAAAAGAAACAAGAGAGGAGAGAAGTTAGTGGAATTCTCAGAAGCCAACAGACTGTCTATTTCCAATACATTTTTCAAGAAACCGCCCCAGAGGAAGTGGACATGGAAAGGCCCAAATGGGACCAAAAACGAAATAGACTACGTTCTATCAAACAACAGGGAAATTCTACAAGACGTGTCTGTTCTGAACAGTTTCAAAATCTCGAGTGATCATAGGATGGTGAGATGTAAGCTGAAACTAAATACTACACTGGAGAGAAAGAAGCTTATCAAAGGAAAACCGTCAGTTTTAGATCTGGAAAATTGGAAAACACAAACAAACATTGGAGATAGAACTAAGCAACAGATTCAGCGCCTTGGAAGAGTTAGAGGATGAAGAAGACATCGATAGCAGAAATAAAATACTGACTGAGATGATAAGAGAAACAACAGGTACCAGAAAGAAAAAAATAGAGCAAAATCTCAGAAGAAACTAAACTCTTGATGAAGAAAAGAATGGAAATGAAAGAAAAGGAAAATTGCATAAAGAGGATTGAGTACATAGAACTAAATAAAACCGTAAGAAAGAAAATAAGAGAGGATGTACGAAGATATAATGAATATCTTGTTAGAAATACAATCGAGGAAAATAAGAGTTTGAGGAAAGCCAAACAACAGCTCATGATAGGGAAAAAGCAAATAATTGCAGTTAAGAGACCAGACGGGACCGTAACACGAAATAAGGAAGAAATTATAAACATATTTGAAAATTTCTACACAGAATTGTACTACTTCGAGGAAGAGCTAGGAAATGAA
>JAGDQP010059051.1:0-12447 GCA_022664845.1 Lepisma saccharinum | reverse complement strand
TAGAGATGGATCTTGGAGTATAGAGCTTCGTAACCGGAGTTGTATTAGTTGATATTTTCAGTCTTAGAAACACAGCGATATGAATACTGAACATGATCTCTATGCTTTCTCTTATCTCAATCTCAAATCTCTCCACGAACCTGGTGTAAAATTACAGGTCTATTTATTTGGAAGTTTCACTCACTGTCTATGACAACAACCAATCACAGTCCATCTTGGGAAGAGCGGTTAGGGTCTTCTAAGATATTAACAACTCACTGACTCTATACACTTGCTGGTCTGCCTCTAGTCATCACTTGGTCGGCAATATCTGATCTGCTTGGTTAGATGTAATATGATATTTAGTTTGCCTTGATCTGAAACCCTAAACGATATATGATATTGTCATACTCTCTTATTTCACATTACCCATGCAACGTGATTTTGTAATACAATATGAGGATGAGATCTTATGTTTCCTCTGTTCAACGTGACTCGAGCAACATGACTGTCGGAGGAATATAATATTGTAGAGTGAAACCAGATACTATCTATACAGAAGTGTCTGACATTCACAGAGGTTAGGATGTTGTTTTGGAACAATATGTAAATTATCGTTCGTTCACCCATTCATTCTGCTTTTAACTTCTCGACTTGTGACTTCTCGTTATTCGGTACAGCGCCATATCCATTTGTTGACAAAGGTATTAATATTACAAGCCTTAGACTAACGTCAGTTTCATTACACTCATCATTTGAGGTAAGGTCTAAATCACTATCACCATTTTGGTAATTCTTAGGAGTTAATGACTTTCTTTTATTATTGTGCCTATTCTCTGAATCTAGCACCTCATTATGTGACAGTTTCTCTACTCTCTAGTCTCTTATTCTATCTCTGGGAGTAGAATCTTGCCCATGAAGCTGCGGCGCCATATATAACGACCCCTTGTGACCAGGCTCATTAGGCAAGGGCACTTGGTTCGTATACATTTCTTATCTTGGTAAATTTTTTGATCAAGTTAAGATAAATTGTAATATAGCTATAACTAACAGTTAGCCCGCTAAAATTGGTTTTACTTTGGTACCTTTCTTCGTGAAATGAAGAAACGCGTTATTTTGCTTATATACTACGTAAGTATACATTTCATTTATTACGCAATATGTATATGATATAGATATTAATCTCTATATCATACGTATCAATATTTTCTCGTGCCTTGCTGCTTGACCAATCATGTTATTGTCTTTAAGCAGCAAGGCACGAGAAAATATAGATTCATATAAAAAAAAGACACATAGAGACACAGGGATGTTACATATAATTCACAAGAATATATGTATCTTGCTAAATTCTCGGTAATATTTCCCGATTTTACACTAATTTTGTGTATATTGCACATAAATGTTCCATAGTTTATTAGAAATCATCATCAGTATTTAGGTTCCATGGTTAAAATAATTTATTTCTATCTTTTTGTCGTCAAAATAACGCTCAAATAACATTTTGTCTAACATGGGGTATTGAATGTTTTGAAAAAGTATTTAGTTTTTATGAAATTAAATGTGCTACAAAAGTATCACATTGCTGCAAGTGATCATAAAATAGTTTGAAAACACATAAAATGTTTCTTACATAACAACTTATACCGTTTATTCGGCTCTTACCCTAGATTTTTCGTTCTTACCGAAAAACACGTTCAAAGCCCTTATTTAATTTTAACCCTAGGTGATCGAAAAATTTTGGAAAATAAATGGCAAATTTTAGTCGCAACTTGCATGAAAGCTAATAAGGTCAATTTTAATGAAATTTAGATGCATCTAGGGGTTATAATTTCATTCATATATCAATCATCAATTTAGAACGCTAAATCAGTGCAATTAGTATTGTAAATGTGACAACAGTGCGTCAACTTCAAGGCAAATTCACACGCGCCGAGATAGTCTCATATAATGCTTAACCGCGAGTTTGTAACAGATGTGTTACAGGCTCTTCTTTTGTATTTTCGATATAAGATAATTACAAAAGCGATTTCCCTTCGTCGCGAGAAGTCCCCATATTTTTTTCTTTCAATAATAATTTCATTATCTTTTTTATACATTTCCTTTATAAGAGTAAACTTTAATTGGCTTGTAGTAAAGATTATACTTCAACTTGTTGCTATATTCCCGTAAAATGTATATTTTTTCAAAATAAATTGTCAATTAATTCACGTGGTCTCGACAATATGTATCATAAAGACCTCGCTTTGCATGTACACACTCACTTTTTAATCCTATTTTATAGACCTAAGTCAATTTCTTTCATACCAAAATTTTACCACAAACGTTTCGAAGAGAGATAAGGCGATTGCTCCTACATTTAATTTCATACACGAATTTATACACGCTTCACTCAGATTTTAGCTCTGATAGATCCTGAGTTCAATTCCTGCCTTGGGTTCAAGTTTTTAACATTACGTAATGATGTAAAGATTTGGCTCACGATTGCATTGAAAATATATTTCTATAAAATATATTTTAATACAACAACGTGTTGTATATGATATTCAAGATCCAGAACATAATTGTACAATCCCAACGTTCATTATTTTTTTCTGTATTATTCAAGAGTACACCAGATTCCTAATTGTAACTTTTGAACAGGACTCAGTTTTAGGGGGTGACCCATAACAACTACAGTAAGGCTACGCTCGTTACATCCATTCTCTAAGTGATTGTTGCCCCAAATATGGCTAGTTAGCGTCTTTACGCACACGAAGCAAATATCGAGATGGTACACCTATTAAGTGCCAGTACCCAGTCCTACCGATTACCCATGAGCGACATTAGGTATTTCCTCATTGTGATAAACTTTAATTGTATGATTAGAATATTCATATACTCCTTTACAGATGGAACATATAGGGTTCATTGTAATATTAGATGCATTCTTGTACATAATTAATTATTTCAATAATTATTCATATATTCATTGTTGTAGGTTAATATTTCTGAACATTGCAAGGTGGTTTTACTGAATGTAGTCAATGACGACATTCAACGAAATTCAACATTTTTAGTTTAGTACATAGTTCAACAAATTCTCTTCTAAAAACGAAGATTTTTCTTTTTCAATGACAAGTTCATCAATTAATTTCAGCTATAAAATTCTGGCATATATTTTGATTTGTTGATAATTCTATCAAGGTATTATTTTGTATTATTACACTGTTTTGCATTAGGATAGGTTTTGGGAAAATTATAGTCAGAAGGGCTTAAGTTAGACAAAGCCACTATAGGGTTTCTTTTCTTAAAGCTCACACACACACACTTTAACACGCAAAGAGGTACTCAGCCGAGGATTCTACTACTTTTGCTATAACTATGAGTGATATATTTTCTACTTCGGCGTGGACATATTTCCTTACGTTTGCTTCAGAAACTATTGGTACGAGCTTGTCAAAAATGTATTTTTCACAAAGATTACCTACTGGGTGATGTAGAAGTTCACCTTGCTCCTTGTTAGGATATGTTTTGTATCGTTGACACTTGTCGCATCTACGGGAAGGGCGTAAGCCATAGCGCTGTTACCGCCCATACAATTCATTTTCTCTTTAACTTGTCACATCTGTTTAAGTAGTATGCTAATGTTTCTTTCGTAGAAGGTACATACTACTTTAACAGTGATGTTCTGTACATTTTCGTCAGTTCGGGATATCCTACCATTTTTAATTTTTGTACGCCTTAAAACCATTGTGGGATTAGGCTTTTGGAATACATAGTAAATGTATGTCGCCTAACTCTGTATGTTTTCTTAGACGATATAGTACTTTATCTTTCAAACAATGATACTTCAGCGCACGTATCTTTATTGTCCCTTCTGGCTGCTGTACATTTAAAACTGCTATTATGTTTGTATATGTTGGGTCTTTTTTCTGTTCCTGCTTTAGTTTTACATTAGAAAAAAATCTTCTGGTACTAGTACATTATCCTTTAAACAATTGAACGAAAGTTGAATTGATCTTCTGATGTCTTTACATTGTCTGTTGCTTTCTGACTGTTGGCGGCAGATCCTTTCTTGCTTTCTTCACTTTCTTCTTCTTTTTTTGATGTCCTCTGTTCTCTCCAATCTGCTGAAGATATCTGCTTGCATCTAACTTCCTTTCTTTTGCTTTACATCAAAATTAAAGTCAAATAGGAAGATTCTGTTCCTAGTGTACTTGCCGATCTTGCCATTTTGAGTCTGTAGAGTAGCTAAACTTTTATTATTTGTGTACAGGGTGAATCTATGATGAAGAAGGCAAAATTTGAATTTTCTCTGACAGTAGATAAGCCCAGCGAGCTACTTCACCCACGTGCTATATCTCGTTTCCGTCCTTGTCAGTCTTCGTGAACAACATGAAACTATCTTTTGCTCGTTTGTTTCAGGATAATAGCACCTTAAAATCCCACCGTGCTGATAGGTACTAGCGTCTGTATATACCCTTATTTGTGCTTTTCAAACAAAATGAGAAAGTGAGGGAGCATTTATTATGTCAAATTTTATTTGTTCGAATAGTGTATTCAATGATTGGTCCCATTTGAACGTTGAATCTTTCGTCAATATTTGCTGGAAGTGTTCAATTCGGCCAGTAAAGCGCATAAACGAACATAACCCGATAAAGCCTCGTAGCTGGTTTCTGAAAATTTTGTATCCTTTTTGCGATTTTCGGATAAACGGTTAGACTGTCTGCTGATACTTTGAAACCCAAAACTTCAGGAGAAGAATAGAAAATATGTAATTTTTGTGCGGCGACGCGGAAACCGTGTTTGCAAAGCCGCTGGAGCAAAAGCTCTAAGTCCTGCAATTGTTGTTTTTACTAAATGAGCCTATTACTATGTCATCTGCAAAGCTTGTTATTATATTTGGCAGTCCTTGTAGTAGTTTCTATGTTACTATTCTTAATGGGGAATCTGAGGCACTATGACCCATAAAACATCTTTGGAATTTATAGCTCTTCTTTGAGTGGTTTACCTCGAACGTAGTGTACTTTTGGCTCTTCGTAACCAATAAAATTTGATAGTAGCTTTGACTGGTGTCGACGGTGGAGATGTTTCTTTCCTTTCAGATTGGATAAAACAACTTCTGCTGAAGAAAATGTTATGGCTTCATATTTTGTATATTTGCTGTGATTAATTGAATTTAAAACTATACTGAAAACTTGTTATTGCGGTTTTCTAACTACCAGCAGAGGAGAAGAAAATGAACTAGAAAACGTCTCCTTTATGATGAACTAGAAAACGTCTCTTTCTAATTGGCTAAGCTTGAGGCCAACCTGTTTCCGTATCTCAATTGGAATTGGTGGTGACCTGGCGTGGAAAGCCGATGCCTTGTCGACGCATATCTTGTGTACATGTCCTCTGAAGTGACCTACGTCTGAAAGATCATAGGCAAATACGTCTCAGTATGCGTACAATAGTCCAGCTATTCGATTTCTAGACTCTACTGAAAGTTCAGGATTTATGTCGAATATAGAAAAATTAAAACGTTTTTCAGTGTATGCCAATCGTGTTTCAATTTCTTTTTTTTCTTGATATTTTACGTGTTAACTGGCTCTCTTTTGTTTTTCGATATGAAGAAAAATTTCTTCTGTGGTATCTTCAATATATGCTATTGGAGAGGTTTTTGCAATGTAATTTTATTCCTTGTTGGATTTATGACCAAAATTGTTGGGTTGTCAATTGGCATTTTCATTGTTAACGCTTGAAGATTATATATGTCTTTTAAATATTGTAGTAGTGTAACGTAAAGAAAGGCTGAGTCCATTTTCACATTCTTACTTAGCTTTACCGGAAGGTAGAAGTAAGATTTTGCTGGCATCGTTGCATTTGTTATGTATTTATACGTGTATTAATGAACGGTTATTATCCGTATCAAAATCTAAATAATCTCTTTTTGAATATTCTGTGTCACAAATAATATCCATACGGTTGGACCAATTTGTCTGTTCTGTTGCATTAGCATTGTTCGCCCGCTCGTCTGATGATCGGACGGGCGACATTACTCGTTTTTTTTATTATTTTGGGCTTTGTATTTGTTGTGCCAACAAATATGTGAATTATGACCAGGTTTGTGACATACTGAGCAAACGGTAATCGTACCACTTGCATTATTTTGGTTATCTTCTTTCTTTTTATATTCGTTGTTCGGATATGATTGCTGGCCATTCTTTTTACCCTTATTATTGTAAGAATTCTTGCCCTTCTTTTTGTATGGTGGTTTATAAGAAGCAGTCTTTGCTATCGTTAGAAATAATTATGCTAACTTGTTTGTAATGCTTTGCAAGCTGGACTGAGGATGAACATTTTGACTAGGTTGTGTCGGATTAGGTTTTACTTGTTCAATTTTGTAAGATGAGGTTCCAATCACGTGCTTGATAGGTACTTGGCCTTGTGGCATAGGTTGTGTACTGTCGAATGAGAGAATTGGAGGTTGCGGTATGGTCTGATTGGACTGATGCATTTTCATTTGGTAGGTTTGGTTTTGCAGAAGGGTTTATATTACAGGTTCATATCCCGGAGGTTCTGGTTCTCCTTTTGGGAAAAATAATAGGTTCTTGAGTGGTCCAAGGAGGTAATGTTTGCGTACTGGAACATTGTTGATTGTGATTTTTTGAATACATAGGATAATTTGGTTGTTGTCTAGAAATTTGTTGGTTTATACTTTGGTAAGGCAAAATTTTGAGTGTTTGACTTTCGTATATTAAAACTTGGATGTTGGGAAAATGTTTGATTCCTATATGGATTATGCATTGTTTGATTTGAGTATTTAACTCTTCCAAATTCTGGAAAGCTTGTACTTTTTATACATAATCTCTATTTCTCTTTAAGTCCTGAGATTTTTCTAGGGCTTGTAATTTAGTTTGAAGTTTGTACTGTACCATATGTTTCTAGGGCTATCTTTTTTAAAAAAATCTTTTTTAACAAAAGTTATTAAGAAAGAGTGCCCGGAACATGGGCTTGTATTGACTAGCGTTGATCACCTCTTTAATGTAGTGACTTATTTGACTTAGGTCTTTGTGGAGAGGAGTGAATTGTAGTGAAAGGATTCTAACTCCAAACAAAGTTATAGAGGAATGGTACTCCGACTTCAAACCAAGTCGGTGGTTGAGGTAGGAAACTCTGACTCCAAACCAAGTCAGAGGAGGGAAGAGGTGACAACTAGTAGAAATGAGTAAGTTATACTCTAAAGGTATTAGGGTGGCCTTTTATAGGCCTTTTCATCCTCTCTTGGTAGGCGGGATTTATACACTTTCAAGCTTCCCCGCTTGGAGTCGGCTTTCACAAACTGACTACGTAAACATTTCATAATTTCTTATGTTTACTGTGATTGTTTGTTTTGCTTCTTGGCTTGTTGACACATTAATCCACTTCCCATTACAATATAGATGTTTTGTAACAGGGTTAATTAACATGTCAGCCTCGTTAAGGCTTGAATGGTTACATGCGGTACAGCGAGGAAGCAAAACGGGGCTGATTTACGAGAACAGAGCATTGGCCATGGATTATTTTGTCATTAGTTCAGGTTACGAAAATTAAAACACTAAAATATCATAATCGGTCAATCAAAGTTAGTGTAATTTCATTTAGGGAACCCTGTATCGGTCACTCAGTAACTAAATGTATGTGTTATTTGACTGAAAGAACCATATCTCTTTCGTTCCAATTTTTTATGCATAATAATAATATCGGCGAATAGCCAGAAATTGGTACTTTAATTTGTTTCTAAATTCCGTAACATGAAATGCTGCGGTTTCTTCGTACTTATACCGTTTTTTCGACTCTTATCCAAGATCTTTTATTCTTACCGAAAAAAAAACGTTCTAATCCGTATTTAATTTTAAACCCTAGATGATCGAAAATTTATGGAATATAAATGGCTAATTTTACTCGCAACTTGCATGAAAACTAATCAGTTCAATTTTAATGCAATTTGGATGATACCTACACCTAGACGCTATGAATTTCTTTCATAAAGCAATCATCAATTTAGAACACTAAGTCAGTGCAATTAGTATTGTAAATATGACAACAGTGCGCCAAAGTAGAGTACATTTGCCGGTTGTACACGGGCATCCCGCCTTTGAATTAACCTACTGGGAATCCGAGCTTGGCTCCTTCATCAGCTCCAGTCTTTTGGCCCGTACCCCGGAATTGATCCGTCCGGGCCCCTCCCGTTCGTGTTCTTGCATCAATCGGGAAGGCACCGGTGGTTGCCTAGTGACCCCATTGTCACCTCCCCGCCCCACATCCGCGTCCCTCATCTGCTGTATCGACCGGGGTCGTCCACGAAAATGCGGTCCCAAGTGGAAGCCGTATTAATGCAGATAATCGGGTAGCACGATTGGGAGGGTGGGCAGCCATCTAAGAGACCGAACAAAGCCAGGAAATGTCACCTATGGCGGGTGCCCCGTCCACCTTGCAACGGACCATTTAAGAGACCAAACTTGGCAGGTTTATGACGGTGGCTTCCGAGCAACTATGGCTTCGGGGATGAGGATAGTGTAGAACCAGAGCCGAGAGAGACAGCCTTTGGTATGACATCTCTGTAGTTTTGCCTCCTCTTGCGGCGAGCTTTGGGGCGAAATGTGATATAAACTTCAAGCCTGGAAAAGTACTGTTATGGCCCCAAAATGCAGAGGACAGCTTCGAATAAATTTTTCATCATGGCCTCATTCTTGGCTACTTTGTAAATTTGGAAAAGCTTAAAGGGTTCCAATTTACACTGTTACTTTGAAAGGAAATGTGCCACATCTTTGATAAACAAGACAAACACCAATGAATAGTGCTACGAAATCATAACAGTGTATCTTGCGAGAATGAATGAAATTCGTTTCCCTTATTTTCCTCTTTCTGATGTATTAGAGGATTGGCGCAATCCATCAAATATAAAATCAGCAGGAAAAATACTATCTGAACAAATGAAGATTACATTTCATGTTAGGAATAAAATGATTGCTGATCCATTCACTTCAAAAAGGAAAGAAACTGATATTTTTTTATTAGAAATGTCGTGTTGATTTTTTCATTCGTAATATGAATGCTGAATCACATGCGAGTAAGAGAGATGTACAGAGAGGAAGGAAAAAGCTGGTAATGGCTTTCAGTTTGACACGATAAAAATCTTCGAGGAAACAAATAACTCTGTTCCATTTCCATTGCATGTTTCGTGATCAAGGTGCATACGATCTAGAACTTTATCATTATATTTTGTTGTGTTATTTGTTGCCTGTAAACAAAATAATACCCAAAAAAGTCAATGCATGTATCTCCTTGATTACGACACAAAACAAAAGAACTAACGCATTGCAGATGAATAGAACTTAGAAGTAACATCACTGCTTCTGTTGATGACTTGACAATGCAAAATGGAGAAGTGGCGTTAGGAGGTTGAAAGTTTTATGGCGAATGGGAATGTTGTTAGCATTTCCGCTTGTATGCTTGTGGGTCTACTTCTGTTTTTTTTTAATTGTGGTAGTGAAAACTGTCATCTCGGTATCTTTTTAAGAATATAATAGTGTCATCAATACAGTTGAGTGCCAATATTGTGATGAAGTGCTCTTTATGGAAAATATTGCAAGGCATATAACACGTTTTCATTCGGACGTTTCGCAATCTAAAAATAAAAAAACTTGTAACTACAGAATGCCCAGTGTGCGAAGAAATGATTGACACATGAAGGATATGCATTCCTATAAGCCAACTTTCAGTGATCAGGAAAAAAACAGTGCGGACACGACTTCCTTCCACTCTTCCGTACAGAGAGAGCGTGTTATCTTTTAAAACAAGTGGCGAAAAGTAAAAAAATGCCGGGGAATAATATTTGCGTGAAAACTTGCGGCGAACTTGTTTCTAAGGCAAACCGCGCCAGCCATAATAAAAATCGTCACCTCGAACTCGCTGAATTATCTTCACCCCCTTCAAATAAAGGAAAGTAGAATGTGTCATATGCGGTTTACAATCTAAGAATGTTGACAGGCACATCAAAACCTGTCACTCTTTGAAACCGGTTCGAAGTTGATTAAACCGTACATTTACTGACTATGAACTCCTCCCTAATCAGAGCGGTGGTGTAGAAACATCTTCCTTTCTCTCTACCGTGAAAATAAATTAGTGTGTTAATGTAATAGAAGAAAAACTTAAGCTTAATATATCCTCAATTTTCAAAATTAATTTCATTCAGTCTTCTGACTTCGTGAAACAAAATTGTGGGAACCAAACAATTTACATTCCCAGCGGCAATGTACTCATATCGCGCCCCACAAACTTGAAATCTAAAATTAGTGACATATTTTCTAAACTACTACAAGTGGACAAACCGGTGGAAGGGAGTGGATGGACCCTATGTGCGATCCCGAGACACAAAGTCAAGATACAAGTGAGCTCATACAATCCAATCTCAGTGAGTAGTTACATTCCTTTGCTCCATTGGATTATAATCAAACGCACGGTTCTGAACATTGGAAACATTGATGACATGTGTTTTTTGCACAGCGTCCTTACATTTTTTATCCCGTTGATGGGAGGCAATAACCAAACAAAGTTTCTCACTATCAGCCGTATGTTGAAAAGCTATTACCCATCTTTGAGGAAAATAACATCCCCTTCCCTGTAAGCCTGCACCACGTACCCAAGTTCGAAAAAGCTAACAATGAAAGAAACCCGGACAAACCTGTTTCGATCAACGTCTACGGGGCAGCAAACAGTAAAATATACATCCTACACATCAGTGACAATCATTTAAATGATAAAACATCAGACATCGATCTGCTGTATAGCCGGGATACCACTACCGATGATATCGGAGAAGAAACGACCCGCTGGGATACTACTACCGATGATACCACTACTACTACCAATAATATCAATTGGCACTACTGCCTAATTAGAAACTTTAGGACTAGTCAGCGCTCAAACCTCAAAACATAAACATAGAGTATTTCATTGTAAAATGTGTTTGTGTCATTTCTCCACTCAAACTAGCAGAACATCAAAGTCTGTGTCGCGAGCACGAACCTACAGTTGTGATTATGCCCGCTTCTGGTTCTGTAGTCAAATTTAAAATAACTCCTTCTTTCTAAAAGCCAGTGTAGCTATAGTCGCGAACTTGCATTTGGAACCTGTTAGTGAAATGCAAGGCCAACACACAATCAAGGTGCAACATCGCAAATTATCATTCTTTTGTTGCTTTGTATGTTGGAGTGACGGCACACCCACGGAACCCGTCCTGTACAGGGTGACCCCGCAGAAGTTTTTATTTACAAACACTGAAAGAAAGTTGGAAATATTGACAACTGGCTACAGCAAAATAGGCCCATGAATCCGTTAACCCCCGAACAAAATAAACAACATGAACCATCTCAACGCTGTCCGATCTGTGATCGTCCTTTTTCCCCCGGAAATCCGAAAGTGAAACACCATAATCATTTGACAGCAAATTATGTTAGTCCTCTGTGTAATGACTGTAATTTGAAGGTTAAAAGTAAACCTTTATCCCCATATTCTTCCATAATCTCGGGAAATACGACGCCCATTTAATTGTCAAAAAGTTAGGAGAAATGTCGCGGAGTATGCCTAAAATTATCCCTCAAACCGAGGAAAATTATATCTCAATTTAGAAATTGTTTACTATTTGTGAGAGAAGTGTTGAGTTGAGGTTTTTGGATTTGCTTAGACTTTTGACCGTGGGCTTGGAAAAATTGGATTCGACACTAAGCCAGGATAAGTTGAATTACACACGCCAGTACTTCTCCGATGACCAACATAAATTTGAAATAAGTTGTTTATAAGGGGTCTATTCGTACAAATACATGATCGACGCTTCAAAAGTTAATGACACGCAAATTCCGCCAAAAGAACAATTCGATGGCCATTTAACAAACACACTTTGAACTGATGAAAGGTACAACAAGTTTGGCGAACCTTCCCGTGCTAAAATTTGGGGGACTTTCATGACCATTATTTAACAACCGATGTCTTGCTGACCGCGGACGTACTTGAAAATTTCACAAACACTTGCATCCAAGATTGCAAAATAGACTCAATCTATCATTATACGTTCCCTGGTTTGAGCTGGGGGACCACTCTATATGAAAGGAAAGTTGTGCTACTGTTGTTCTCTGATCTCAACACGCACTTGTTTGTAGACAAATCAATCCGCGATGGGGTTTCGCAATGTAGCCTGAGGTACGTCCAGGGCAATAACAAGGTTTTCGGTTCTGATTTCGACCCTTAAAAGGAAATTTATTTCTTGATGTATTTTGACGCCAATAATCTTTATGGCTGGGCAATGTCAGAGCCGCTACCTGAGAATGATACCCGATGGCATCAAAGCCGCAAAGATTTAAACAACCCAACCAAAATACTAAAACACCGCGATAATCACCCCGATGACGTATTTTTCATAGAAGTGGAGCTTGATTACCCAGAGTATTTGCATGAAGACCATGA
>JAGDQP010059050.1:0-12447 GCA_022664845.1 Lepisma saccharinum | reverse complement strand
TGTACGCTTAGACGCGGCGAATGCACCAATCAGTCAGTGTACCTCTAGATATTTTAGGTGTCTTTCTTATGTTTGTTTGTTTGTTTCTGCTGGGAATAAATTTTGTGGCCCTTAAAAATAAATACGTTTCCTTTCTAAAATTAAAGAGTACCTATGAAATGCAGCATTTGAAAATATACTGTCTTTTCTTGGGGTGGGTCAACCTAAAGGGGGGTGGGTCCTGCTGAGGTAAGGCTTGCATGACCTCTTTCGAAATGAATGGGCGCCACTGCATGAAGGTACCATTAAAGGTGCCTTTCCGGAAGTTCGGCCATTTAATTTACCCAGAAGACCCAGCGAGACATGAGGTATGTTACCGCCTGTTTCACCAAAATAACCCTAGGTAAAAATGTTACCATCCAAAGTGCATTTAACATAGTAAATCTTCGACAATACTTTAATGAAAGAAAATAAATTTTATACATATTTTTTTTTTGTCTAGTGGCGTAATTGTGAAATAAATCCAACTAGTGTTTTATAACATTTGCATTTCACCGTACTACATTAAATTCGATTTAATTTTAGTGCAGCTTATAGATTTCACACATCTAAATCAGAAGTGATGAAGCATTTCTATCCAGGGATTCAGTCAGTATTTTTAGTTTGGGGAAGTAAAGCAAAAATTGGAGAGAAGCAAGTTTAATTGTTCCATATTTTATAGCCACACACTTCCAGTAAAAATTAAGTTAGGGCCGTGTACTTGACAGTCCGGAGGTTACATCACCATTGGGGGAATCTGACAAAATTCATGTTTCTATAATTCACTGTAGCATATCTGTTATATTATCACTTCACATTCACCTGGTAATAACTAGGAATCTTGATTATAGCATTTGCATCATTGCAATGCAGATTTTTGCATTATTATCTTAAAGTGAGTTTGAAGCAAATACTCAGGTTGTTCACCCTCGTATACTTCCTCAAGTCCCTAAGCGCCTGATATCTAGGTGTGTAGAAAACGAAAAGTTAGAATGCAGTTATCTACATCCCGCAAACTTTTGACTATTTTACTATACCGCGAATTTGAAGATTAGGACAAACAATAGCACAATGTAGAGTATAGTAAGTATACAATGTTTCGATAAGATAAAATGAATTGTATGGTCTGTAACAGTACTATGCCTTACGCCCTTCCCGATAAGGGGGGGGCATATCTTTGTCACATCTAAACACAATGTTTCGAGTCATTGATGGGTGAAATAAAATTGAAAGGGAGATAAAACAGGGACTATTTAGCATCTTGCGCATTGGGGCAAGCCCATGCAGTGTCTTTTAAACGCCATGTACATCAGGTCTACAAGAATATGTCTAACCTGACTTTAACTATCCCCCTCCGCTCTCTCGAGATACTTTCAGTGTTTTCTTGAGGACGTTCATTCATAACACAAAGCAGTGTTCGATTTGCCGAAGGGATGCCGGGGTTCTTCCCTGGTGCGTGAGTATTTTATCACCGGTTGTTGATTCCGAATATCATCACAACCAGGGATAAAATCTTTGTATTTCTACCCATTCAGGTAATATTTTGAAACTTACCAGCAACCACTAGCTTTAGGACCACCCCTTCGTAATTTATAACAAATCGAACCCTGACACGGAATGTCGCCATAAGTATTCCTCCGCATGCTTCCATGTTTATTGGGCGTTGATCAACTCAAGTGCGTATTCAACGAAATAATGACATAGCTTTTCGTAATACTTTATGGATTGCTGGTTGTCACTAGATATTTATAAAATTGTCTGCGACAATTAGTGGTAAAGTAATAAGTGATGTAAAGCGTACGTATTCTTCATCAATATCTAGCGGAAGATGCGGGCCATAATGTAAAGTTTATCCAAGGAAGCTCTTATGTTTCTGTGTTATTAATGCTAGCGTGATATTTCAAGCTTCGCAAGATAAATGCAAAATATAAATGTACCCTTGTACACAGTTTATAACACACAACACACCATTGTTATTTGATTTTATTTCTCGGTAATTCAAAAACGTTGAAAGGTCAATTGGGCCTCTGTACATAGTACACACGAAATATAAAGCCACTTTAGGATTACACATCAGCCTGTTTTAAACGCAACACACAGGGATGCATTGCTTTTTACATGTGAAGGAATATTTTCAGCTAGTAATTCCGCCAGAACCCCGGTAGGGAGACACCACCGCTCCAAGAAAAGCATTAGATATTTTACGTTAAATAGAGCAAATCGTGAAAACCTAAATACTGTAACGTTCCAAGTGCCGCGCCACGTGCTCAGCACGTGTCGCTCGTAATCAAAATATAAACAAATAGTAGTGTGTACTACGTGTGTGATACGAGTGTTACAACACAAACAATCAAGAGGAAACTTAAATAGCGCAGACGACAAATGGAGTTTCATCAAGAAGCCACCGATGGAGCTACCACCGATACGAAGGAGGAGTCAGCAGAATCAGCATCTTTAGGTGTATAAAAGACCGACACACCAATATAAAGCATCACTTCTCTCCTCTTTCCTAGTATTCAGTTGCATCGGACTGGTACTCTCCTTAAGACCTGTACATTCAGTTGCTGTCGGACTGGTGTGCTTCCTAAAACCGCTCTCTCAGTTGCTGTCGGACTGGAGGGTTTCCTAACCTGCTCACTCTGTTGCTGTTCGACAGGTGGGCTACCTAATTGAACCTGTGTTCAGTTGCTGCGGACTGACACAAAATCCGGTACTCAGTTGCTGACGGACTGGTACCTTCCTTTCTGCACTCAGTTGCTGCGGACTGGTGCTATACCAAATCCTTCTCTCTTCTGCGAGGCCTACACCCAAGAAGAAGAAGCCAGAAAAGTTATATTATAACTTTTCATTTTGTATAATTACTTTGGTACGGGAGACTCTTTTTATTAATCTAAAGAACTTATTTTATAATAAAACTGGTGATGGGCAAAACTCATACCCCGTGTATCTTTGTCTCTACCTATATTTCCACAAACAACAGGGTGTTCCTAAAGGAACATTACGATACACACTCACCAATTTGGGTTTCACATTCATTCAAAAAGTTCTGGTGGACATAGCAGAGCAACATTCCAACCAAATGTATTTTTGGAATCATACTAATTTATTGTTGTGCGTCCTGTAATTCTTACTATGGGGGAATAAATGAGTTTTGCGATTTTTTTCTATCTGTTTACAGTACCAATCGACGTATGGATATAATAACGGAAGTTAAGATATCTTCTCACATTTATCAACAGATGTCGCGCCCGTCGAAGTACGTACGAAACCATTTCCTTCGGAGCAAGAAACGAAGGTACCTTTAATTTTTCCTACTCGAAGGGAGTAGGAGTTAGGAGATAGGAATTGATTCCGAAAACCCCCATTATCAGTGATATAGGTTTGATATCCCGGTTTTCAACGAAAGAATTAACTGTCCCGAAAAATGCTTTCGGGACCCCTGTTTGTCTCCGTTATTCCTTTTAGTGACTCGATTTATCCTCTGTGTTCTGAGCGTAATGCTATTGTGGACAGGTTATTTGCCATCATGAATGTACAATGAACAGAAGAATGAAATCGCCTGTATGTGACAACACTTGAAGAAATAATTAAATATACATCGAATGACCTAATTGAGGGTTCCATCATTACGTAAGCCAGCAGCAATATCATGTGGTTATGGTTCAGTTTAAGATTAGCTTAGGTTATGGATTAGACCTTACTGTTTTAATGGTCAGAAAAGAAAAAAAAACAGGAAAATTGTTTTTATTCCCACGAGGCATAAAAAACTGGTTTTATTGGTGAAATTGTTTTCCTTCTTTTGTTTTTCATCGCTAATATCCACTACTTAACACAGCTGATGCATTTGTTGTTTAGATTGAGTACAACTAAATGATCTTACGTAAGGAAATGTAGAAAGAACTTTAAATCTACATTGGGAATGCAATATATTTTTTAGCACCCTTGTACATGAGAGAAAATTTGTTCCCTTCTGGCTCTTAGGCATCTTTGGCTCCAAACCAGAAAACAATGTCAGACGCAGTCCCATTGCGGATTTTTTTTTCTAAATATATGTCTTGAACATCAACTAACATTTTACCCAATTCATTGATCATAAAAACTAGATTAGTCTAGTGTTTTAAAAAATGGGAAAAATTGATCCTCGAAAAAAGACAGCAAAAAGCTTTTTTTTTTAATTTTTCCTGCTACTGAGGAAAAGAACGATTTTTTTTTTTTTTTTTTTTTTTCCATTTCGGGATAGCTAACATTATTTGAGCATTAATAAATACTTAAAAAGTTTGTTGTTGGTACAAATATGTTTAGAATAATAAAATCTGTATTGGAATTAGTGTTAAAAAAAATGAATGCCGGAAGAAACCAAGAAAAATTTTTGTTTTCTTTTATTTTTTGAAGCTACTTTGGAAAAGAACGAAAGTTCTTACTCCATCTTGATAACTTTGCGAACAGTAAAGTTTTAAAATATGAATTTTACCAAAAGCCAAGAATGATCGTGTTTTATGAAAGCAAATAATGCCTTATAAGTATGAAAAGCCCTTTCTAGCTCGGAACAGTTTCAGGGTGAAACGGGTATAATGTGAAAGCTACTAATAATTTATTTTGTAACTTATATAAGTAATAATACTTTAGAGTCCAAGGAAATTATTTCATATTTAAATACAATGCTTTCTGTATATCTTAGGAGCTCTTTTGTATTAAAAAAAATATAAGAATTTCACAATAAATGGATTTTAAAGACCTGGCTGTTATACAAACATGACTCCCGGTTCAAGAACTTATTATACTGTGAATATACATGCACATGTTGAAAATTAGAATGTTAGTCTGAAGATATATCCCTTACGTTGTTCTGTTGCTCATTATATAATTGATAATTGTTCGAAATGTGTCGATTCAATTTAGAGTTTTATGATTAACAAATATACAGGGTAAGTCAAAATGATGTACCCGATTTCATAAATTTATTTTGTGAAATATAATGAACATATCTGAATGTAATACATGTGGTAAGAAGGGTAACTCTCAAAGTTTTTTTCAGTCACATCACAAGTGCTCTATGTGAGCACCTCGCGTAACACGACACACATCAAGCCGATAGTCTATCTCCGGCCAAACCTTGTGTAGTGTGTCACGGTCAATCTCTGCAATGGCTGCTGTGATGCGGGCGCGAAGGTCACACAATGTTGTTGGAAGTGGTGGTACGTAAACACGATCCTTTATAAAACCCCACAAAAAGAAATCACACGGGGTCAGATCGGGGGAACGAGGTGGCCAACGAATGAGAACTCGATCCTCCTGAGATGCACGGCCTATCCAGCGCTGTGGCAATGCCTCATTGAGATGATCCCGAACGCTGGCATGGTAATGCGGAGGGGCACCATCCAATTGAAGAATGAAATCTGCACTATCCTCTTCGAACTGTGGAAGGGGCCATTGTTGCAGAATATCAAGAAAAACATGTCCTGTCACAGTAGGTTCAAGGAAGAAAAAGGGCCCATCAATCTTTTCAGGGGAAATGGCACAAAACACATTCACCTTGGGTGAATCGCGTTGGTGTTCCACAACTGCGTGGGGATTATCAGTTCCCCAGATCCTTACGTTGTGTCTATTCACATTCCCAGAAAGGTGAAATACCGCTTCATCACTGTAACGTAACCTTTCGGCGAACCCATCCTCTTCCATTAACGTGATAAAATCAGCACAGAATGACGCTCGAGCAGCATAATCAGTGTCTCTTAAGGCTTGTAGCAGTTGCAAGCGATAGGATTTCATTTGTAAACGTTTCCGCAGAATTCGCCATACAGTTTTCTGTGGCATTTCAAGTTCCCTCGCTGCCCGGTAGGTAGACTTCTGTGGACTCCGCACAAAACTGACGCGAACACGTTCCACTGTCTTTTCCTCAGCTGAATAACGGCCAGTCGATTTTCGCTTACAGATGCAGCCCGTATCTCTGAATTTTTCATACCACGTACGAATGTTTTTTCCAGTAGGTGGGTCTCTGCCATACTTGGTACGGAAATGCCGTTGAACATTCATCACAGAGTTGTTTACATGGTAATCCAGCACACAGAACGATTTCTGCTCTCCAGTCAGCGCCATTTTCGTTAACTGCTTCCAGCGCCGCGTAGCGGTAGACAGTGCAACCACGCGGGACATAAACTAAACTTTGAACTTTTGCCTTTTCTTGCGCGTAGCTCACATTAAGATATGTTCATTATATTTCACAAAATAAATTTATGAAATCGGGTCCATCATTTTGACTTACCCTGTATTTTGTGTATGAATCTACATTTTATTTGTTGTATTCTGTCATTCCATTCGTTGTCTTAGTATTCCAGGAAATAAAATACATTCCTGTCACTTTTCTATTGTAAAATAAATTATTTTCACTTTGCCATTATTGTGTAATGAAATGTCAACCGAATCTTCGTTATATACTCAATAATATTTACAGTAGCTTCTATGACCAGAATCCAGAGCAAGAAATCAGACCTGCTCAGAATCCTGAGCAGAGGAACAAAAAGCATAATGGGTGAATCAGGCAAGTCTTCGTTACGAATTTACGAATCGTTAAGAAGTTGTAAGAAACTTGAAATACATTAGATTTGCTAATTTTTTAACTGAAGTTGGTGAAAAACACAAAATATCTGTTAAGTAGTGAATATTCATTATGAAAAAGCAAAAAAAAAAAAAAGATTTCGTCTAGAAAACCAAGGTTCTTTTGCTTCTTGCAAAAAAAAAATCCTGTTTCTTTTTAAAAATTTTCCATTTTTTTCGGCCTTTAAAACACTACTTAAGCCCCTCGTACACGATTCAATAAAGATAAAATCAAATTCTTGAACAAGCAATTGGATGAATGCGTACACGATCCAACTGAAATAATCAAAGGGTTGTGCTGAAAGTGGATGGTGCTCGTACATAATTCGATAAGTTAAGCGAAAGTGTGAAATGAAATTGAAGGAGCCAAAAACACAAGAGTTGATTTGGTCCTTCTGTGTTGAAAACGGGCACATATGGTGGATGTTAAACATGATATGCATCGCTTTAAATAAAATAATAACTTGACTAACGGTTGCGGTTCCGTAGTTGGTGATGCCTCGAATATCGACTTTTTATTGCTTTATTTAAAACTCTCTTCAATTCTTATAAGTTTTTATTTATTTCCGGTTAAACGCACTTCTATAAACATCTAGCGGAAACTAACAACCCAAAGTGAAAATCCATATTTTATTATTATTTCGTTATATATGCACTCCAGTTGATCAGGATAGCGCCATCTGGAGACATACTAATCGTGACACTTCGCGTTATGCATTATATGTATTTTGTCACAAGAACACAGACAGTATCTCTAGCGAGCGAAGAGGAGTTAGTTAGAGTCAGGTACGGTATTTTTTTTATTTATTCGCGATGAACATTACTCTCACGGACTCTTCGACCTTCGCCGCAAGGATATAGTTCCCACTTCACAGCAATAATTATTCACTTCTTTTAACGCCAATCTCGTGTTTCCTATTCAAATATATCATTCCTGCTGTAAATTTTCCAAAAAGGCACCACCAGCTTCGGAACTGCACCCACTTTAACTAACCACTCTTCACCCACGGGAATGTATCCGCGTTTTTTTTGTAGCAATTATATTATTCATAACACGAAGTGTTACAATTTAGTATTTCTCCACATGGTGTCATATTTGCATGTACTGACTACATATTTACGTAAACAATTATGAAATTTGTGGCTATTCGTAACTGAATTTGAGTTGCCAACCATCGTTATGTGATTCAAAGTGTCTTCATGAAATATTTGTAAGTGGTATAAAGACAAAATTTGGCACAATAACTGGCTGCCATATAACATGAATCGCAACCAGGAGCAACGGTTTTTCTACATGTTCTTCCAATCACTTTCGTGTATACGAAAGAGGTCATTTCAAGAGGACTATAATAGAAATATTTGTTTTGTGTCAATTTATTAAGATTGTTTGTTGGTGGGCGAGCGAAAAGTACGTGCACGGAGAATACATAAACAAAGTCCTTGGGTAGATGGATAAACTTTACTTTTTGACCCGGAAATTCCGCCAGCTATTGAGCAATACGTACGCTCTATACAATTCATTCTCTTGCAAACAAACATTGCAGATAATTTTATGATATCATAACGGCAGTGGGTAATACAAAACGCGTTAGGAAAAGCATGTGTGATTATTATTTCGCTAAAAATGCATTTAAGTTGATCAACATAACAAACATGTCGGGATAAATTTATTTGCGTTCATTAGACCAGCTACATGCAGACTCTAGGGATGCGGAGGAATATTAATAACATTACGTCGTATTATGAGTGGCACATGATTTGCTACAAACATCATTAAATTTTACTTTAGCTGCACCAAACGCTTAGGAATACTAATGCCGTCACTTGTAATTTCATTTGCCGAATTTCGTCTTACATTAGTGACCATTGGAACGTGAAGGTTAGGTTACTTTTTCACTCTCGGAGCCGGTCAGTTCGCGCGTTACTTCCTTTGGTGCAGTTAAAGCAAAAGTAACCCCAAAAATCATTGCCACAATCTTGAATAAGAAAGGGTGGGTTTAAGAAGGTTAGATGTTTTATTATGCGATGCACGGTTTAATGAGCTCGCTCACCAACATAGAAGCAGCCAAGTAGTTCCAAGTACTTTTCTCTACTTCATAATTCAACGCTTCCATGACTCGAAACTTTGTCATATTTTAAGTTGCAACACTTCCACATACGTTGGAAAAGATTACATTTTTTCGTGGCGTAAAGTGTACCCAGATACTTCTATGTTAAGCAGCTTTGAACTTCTTATATACAGGAAATAAAAACTCGACCTTTCCACATAAATTATGAGCAACTAACTGGCACTTTAAATATTAATATACCACTGCTTATAAATACAATACAATACTTTATTAGGAATTATAGTAGGTTCTCTATATTAATTTCTATTGCCATAGTGATTGTACAAAAACTAAAGAAGAAACATCAGGTACACTTTACTTCCGTAAGATACGATGTAATTTCTTGTAGAGATACTTTATTTAAATTTTGGATCATATCTTAATTTCGCATCATAAAAACAAGGGCTTTACAGAATGCAACCCTGCTCGATGTTCACATTTTAATTTTTAGCGTTCCGGAACCACAGTAGTCACTTTGTTCAAGTCACCAGCAATGTGATTGGTAGATCACTGCGTTGAGTTCAAGATAAATAGGACGTACTGCATGAGAAGACTTGAATTCAAGAGGATTCCTGCGTGGAGTCAATAATTCGTGACGTCATTTTGATCAAATTTCTTGTTCAAGTTTTATCGAATGGGCTACGAGGGGCTTTACGAAAATACCACGTGTCTCTTTAATACCAAAGAACTTGGATAGAAAGTTCACACAACGTGTATACCAGTGTGCAAATACTCGGTGAAATTAATCCCGTTACCACCAGCTACTTCGAAAAAAAACGTCTTTTTTATTTCTCGTGGTACTTTGGAAAATAACGTGTTTTTTACTACTACCCTGACAGCATTGTATGATCAATGAATTAGTTAAAATGTTAGTTCATGTCCAAAACACATATTTAGGTAAAAAAATCCGCAATGGGACTTCCTCTGACAAAGATTTGAAGCATATGTAAGTTTTCTCGGTCTGAGCCAAAGATGCCTAAGGGCGAAAAGGGAACAGCAGTTTTCTCTCATACACAATGGTGCTAATGAGATATATTGACCTCCTAATGGAAACTTAAAGGGTTTGTATTTTTTTTAACGTAAGAACATTTAATTATACTAAATCTAAACAACAAATGCATTAGGTGTATTAAGTAGAGAATATTGATAATGAAAAAACATTCCGCTATTTGTTAAAACAAAAAAAAAAGCTATTTTGTCAATCCGTTTTCTAAAATTTCCGTTTTTACCAGCCTTTAAATCTCTAGATTCACAAGATAAATAAGGACCGAAACAGATTATTATCTCCTTCTTGTGATCCTCTGCTGGCTTGTATTTTGTCTCTGCATTAAGTCTACTTAAACTTATGTCTAACGAAGCAGATTTAATTTTATTATTAACCACCCACAAATGCAAGGCACTATATCCGTAGAAAATAGCAGTATTATAATCTGCCAAACGTACATTAAAATACAACTGAAGCATGCAGAACCGAACATGTGCAACTAATTTTCGTGAATTAAGACCTGATTTACATGTAAGCATTACCACAACGTTAAATTTTGATTCAAAGCACATTCCTAATTACACATGATTATTTAAATCAAAGAAAGGAAACCACATGAACAATATTGAGACACGAAATTCAAAGTTAGGCAAAATGGCGTCGTTTAGTTAGCACGCTATCACGGGAACGAATCCAAATGCAAATTTCCCTGCACACAACCGAGTTCAATTCCACTAATAATCAGCGCGTAACCCTTCACAAACAAATACAAGTAATTTCAAAATGCATTACCGCTTGTATAATCACTCAGGCATTATCTCAAAGTTAAAAATATCTAACACCTAGAGGATAATAAGAGGGAGGATTCAACCTCCTGCCAAGGATTAGGGAGTATAGGATTGCCAGCTCGCATAAGCGACAATAGTTTGAACTAAGAGCGATCATTGCATGGTAGTGATACCTAGTGACCGGCAGGAAAAATCATCAACCGGGTCAACGATCGTTCATAATCGATTTAGAGTCGGGCTATCTTTGGTTTTGGGAAATGAAAAAAAAATGTTCTTTCATCTCTGTCAATATTCCGACTTCAGAAGCAGTACAAATTCTTATTTATAATGTGTTGACATTAGTTATGATTGTTAGTGGATTGCACTGTAGAATATATAGTAAATGCAAATAATTTAAACGTCTCTCCAACAACTTCAAGGGACCACAACCCCAAGGAGCAGCGGTCGTAGTCCTACCATGCTCCTACTTCTTACGCTACTGTTGTGGTGTGAGCCTTTTTTGGGAGAGGACACGTGCTTTCCGAATAGGAACGAAGTTCGCCGAAGTTTTGTTACGGGCCAGCTACGTTGTGTTCTTGGTCAAGTAACAAGGATTAGCCTAGTCCTTGGTTGTAGTTCACCTGCCTACCTGAAGATTACACAACTGTAGTTCGATAGTACTCCCATCTATATTTAATAAGTTCAACTCTCTTCAGCTGGCTCTCCTATACTCCATAGTCCTTGCTGCTGCTACAAGATTATTGTACAATTTAACTGACGCCAACATGCGCTTTATTGACTAACTAGGCTGCAGAGGGCAGCACGATTGACGGCGGCAAAACAAAATCAAATCTATGCGCGTAACAGAAGCGCAGGGAGTTTACGCAGAAAATCGTTACAAACGCGGGACCTTCCAGCCGTTGGCCTAATTATACAGCTTATTAGGTAAATTTTGCTATTCCAGATGTTTTTCTAGATAAAAAAAGTCGACCAAACCTACTGTACACCTTAACTTTGGTCTATTTTTTATATATATGACAACAGCAACAAATCTGTCATAAGTCCGGTGTCAATGTTCCATAGTTTTGAAGAGTACGGTGTGTAATTTTCCAGCACATTAGAATATTTATGATTTTCTCGTACACATTTATCTCTACACTAGTAGTAAGAGTAGCGCTCCCAGCTCTATTCTAGTTGAGAGTAAACATGTCCATTCAACTTAGATACTCTCATCCTCATATCATTTTGAGCATCCCATCGCAAATTTACATGGCCAGGACCATAGCATACGCTTTCGTTTAACATGGTACATCATCTTCACTGCCACCGTATCTTCTAACTGAATGCCGATTAGAAACACAAGCACAACAAATTTTACCAAATTATTCATTTTCTTTGCCTGTAAACTGACAAAGGCCATATCTCCGGATGGCTTCTTTTATCCCCTTAACATTTTAACCTTCCCTTTCCACCTGAGGAAGCCAATGAATAATTTGGCGAAACTAGTTGTGTTTGTGTTTTTAATCGCCATTCAGTTGAAAGATACGATGACAGCGAGGATGATGTACAATGTTAAAGGTCAACATATTTTCAGTTTTATTTACATTCGCCGTCTGGATAGGGGGAATTATCCAGGGTCTAGTTTTGAAAGTGCTGTTACTGGATTTTTCTTGTGTAAGAAAATCGCTGGAAAAGTCAAATTAAGAACGTGTTTATCTGCCTGCTACCTACCTCGTTCGGCATGTTTAAGTTAACCTGATATTTGGTTTATGAGCCCGAGAGATATATGCCCTAAATTTATAAGCTCTCTGATGGATGACATTTTTCAGTAAACATTAGGAAGCAAGGAAGGGCTAATAGAAGCAGCCATTTCATTTGTCTAGCTACCATGCTCTCATTATCCTTCTGAAAATAAATCTCACCACCGGGAATTTGACAATAATTTTGAACGGAAACACATATTGACATCAGGAAA
>JAGDQP010059049.1:0-11571 GCA_022664845.1 Lepisma saccharinum | reverse complement strand
AGTCAAAAATCGATAGAAACAATTCGAAACTCCATTTATAATACCCTTCCAATTTTGATTTTACACTCCCACCCCCAAACTGAAAATCCTGCATGGAAGAATCTCTAGTTTAATCGCTACCGTGCGTTAAAGAATGAGTGCATATCGTGCAACCAAAGGCGGCCCTAGTCTTCGCGTGGCCCTGGGCAAAGACTCTTCACCGGGCCCTACTAAATCAAAATAACCAAAACTCCAATATATGTACAATTGAGCATACATACATACAAATATACGTGTGTGTGTATTTTTGTACAAAAAAAATAAAAGATTGTTAACGCAAAACCTGACTTCGGGTGAATGTAGTCCCGAAGAATTTTTATATCTGGAATTGAGGCATTGATTTACAAGAAACGAAGTCGATGTAATGAAATAAAATATCGTATAATTAGGAATCTGAAAATTACCTCTAACTAAATAAACGAGTATAGTTTTACAATAGTAAAGCAAGTATTTTTATAGTAGTTAGAGGCTAATTCTGTGACTTTTCTTGATGCTAATATCTTGTCAAATCGCTATAATCTAGATTTAATGCAACGTCATTTTCTATAGACAGAAGAGCGAGAGCAGATATCCGGTCTTGAGTCGTGGTGTTTCTTACATAGGTCTTGATGAGCCAGCGACCTCTCGGCAGTAAGGGCTGATTTAAATCCAAGCTTGCGCTGCTTGCTTTGTGTGCGATTTGGGTGAGTAGTCAACTGAAGCACGTGTTTCATTACGAAGAACACGCATTAAAACACGCGTTTTAATTGGCTACTCACCCAAATCGCACGTAAAGCAAGCAACGAAAGCTTGCATGTAAATCATTCCTAAAGGGAATCATGGCTACTATTCTTAGTGCAATATAATTGTTCGGGTAGATTTCACACAGCCCGGTTTTATTAACTACGCACTTATTTCGAAAAAAAAAAAAAAAAAAAAAACATATTTAACAACCGTTAAATGAAGGTCAATAAAATGGTTTATTTCTACCGGCTTTCGTTCAAACCAGTGATCTAATAAATCTGAGAGCTCCTAAAACGTGGAATCTACTCAATCAACTGTGCTCAACAAATTTCAGTTTAAAAATGAACAAAACGCAGTAAACAAACAGTAAGATTGGTAGAACTACCACTGCAGTATTTTACGTGACGCCAGGCACTCAGGCAGCCAAAACTTTCTAATAAATTGTCGGCAGCGCGGGGCCTCTCTGGGAGCGGGATCTTGGGCGATGCCCGGTTCGCCCGTACCTAAGGCCTCCACTGCCTGCTAGAATCCCACAAAGCAAGGCAACAGCCAACAAAATAAATCAAGGTCTCAGAATCGAAGCCTGAAGTCCGTTTCTCTCTTTCGTTCAAGCACAAATATGTCTTAGACAGACCAACAAAGAGAAATTAAGGGCTTTTCTCTTTTCGTCCACCCCCTCACCCACAAAAATTCTCAGTCTGTTTCAAACTTCAATGCTTAATATTTCGTTCTAATAGCTGTACCTGAGAGCCAGAACTGCGTAAGTCGCAAATATTTGTTCGAGAGAGAAAGCAAAAATACTTTTCACATAAAAACCAAATGGACAAACTATATAATACTTACTTTAAAAATAACACATTATTTAACATGTTTACAACAAGAATCATGCAACCATTCGAAGGCATGACTAAACTGACAGTGAGGCTTTCAGAATACTGTATAAAACTGGGATTAATCAAGTTTTGGGCCAAAATTGGACTTACGCGCTTCTGGCTCTCAGGTAAAGATATTTGAAATACAAAAAAAAAAGTTTGAAAGCTACGTAAAGGATAACGGGTTCACGTTAGATATGCATACACCGTGTACTAAAATGATGAAAAGCACCAAGAGGCCGCAGCTCAGTGATACAGCATTGGCTTACCATTAGGGAGGTCGTGGGTTCAATCCCAGTGGTCGACCATCCTGACTGAGATTTTCCAGGGTTTTCCTCAGTCACGTCGTTCAAATGTTGGGATGGCACCTTCAACTTAGGCCCTGGCCGACAGCTTCCCACATTCTTTCCCCTGCCCTCTGCCGGCCTAAGCCTTAAATGCCTAGAGGCTATAAATAATTTCGGCAATTTGAAGGGTGAACACCAGATAGCGAAATAATAAAATGAAATTTAATTCCTTTGAAGAAATATGTAAACACTCGTAGTTTCGGAGCTTAACTGCTTAAGGCGCTCAAATGTAGGGCGGCATCGTCACAAATTACGTAATATTTCGACATATACTGACGTAAGATGTGTCAGTTTAGTAAATTACTATCCACATAAACTCTTGATAATCCAGTAAATGTATTTGTACCTAGTTGTGCTAAAGTTTATGAATGAAGAATTTAGCTTAGAGAGTGGATTCCTAACTGCGTAATGTTAATTACACGATCATCACCAACATCAGTGTTTTGCCGAAAGTGGCAGGTCCTCCAAGTCAAGCCAAGCCCTCTCCATTCATCCCGATCATGCGCTTTCCTTTTTATCTCAGCATACGATTTACCTCTCTTAATATTGCCAAGGAGTTTGATTTGTCTTCTTCCTTTTTCTCTCAACCACCCCTTCAATTGTATCACTAAGAAAACAGTCTGTTCTAATGTCCTAACCAGTTTCCTTTTCTCCTTTATTGTTTACCGTATTGTTCGTCCCTCGCAAATTCCCTTGAGCACTTCATTTCGCATCTTCTATATCCAGCTGATTTTTCCCACTCTTCTCCATGTCCATATTTCAAAAGCTTCCAATTTATCTTTCCTCACTCTTCCGTATGGAGCCCATCTTTATGCTCCATACAAAACAGCTAATCTCTTCCTTAAATCTTGGTTCATCGATCCACACAAGATGATATACTTCTCAGTGAACGCACTTTTCGCAATTGCTATTCTGGCGTCCTTTCCTCAGTTTTAATTCTTTCCAAATACATGAAGATGGACAATTTAATGAAAATTATTTCTTTTTTACTTCGAAAATTTTGTTTCATGCAATCTGTCAAACTCGATTCAAACAAAATCTTTCAGTACAACTTCGTTTGTGATTTGCCAACTCGACACACCTTACGCCATTATTTGTGGAGACGTCATTTGTGAAGATGCCGAGCGAAGTCCTCTGAAACTACACATGTTTTGACATTCTTTCGAAAGGAACTCTTGTTTCCGTCCGAAGAATTCAGCCTACAATCTATGAATTTACATTTATTTATACCGCTAAGACACCTATGGCTCAAACCGGGATAGTGTAGTGAAAAAGAATGCGGGAAGAAGTTTCCCAGGACTTAAGTTGAAGGTAGAACCCGGCATTTGGCTCGTGTGAATGAGGAAACCCCCTGTAAAAACCAGAATGGTCGTCGACTGGTATCGAACCCAGAATCTCCTGAATGGGAAGCCATGAACTGGGTCACGGCGGCTCGGTTTCAATCTATGAACAATACTTTTTAAACATAATGTATAGTGCGAGTTGCATTTGAATACTTTTTAAAACGCGCAATAGATATTACCATACAGTTATAAAATTCTGCCAAAGTTAACGAACACTTGAATATTTTTTTGTGTGATTTTAATTGATCTGCAATGACAATAATGTTAATTATTTATTATGTTCAGGGTCTGGACGGGAAAACGCAATTTTTTACTTTGTAAATTCTCACTTTAGGAGGAATCAAAGATCTTCTTGTCTTTCAACGATGACTAAGAATAAACGTCAAATACTCAAAGAACGTGTGCTCTATCCTAGGGGTGTTCGGAATTCCAGAATGAAAATCAGGATTCCGGAATCGGAATTCGGGATCGAAGAAATTCTGGAATTTGACATCGCACTTCCGAACTACCTACTTTATCCTACCCACCAAAAAAAAAAAAGTTACTCTACGGTTAAATATTCCAATGTCTCATATAGCCCCAGTGCTATTACAATCATACATAATAAGGAACACGTAGTTTATTTACGTAATGGCATTTTTAAGGGATCTATGAACCAAGAGTTTAGGAATTATTATAGGTTAGTTACTAGAGTCATTGTAATGTTACAGTACTGAAAAGAATAGTAAAGAAGTGCCAAATTGGAAACAATACATGTGAAACTGGCAAAGGCGTTGTCTACAGAGATTGTGTTGAAGCATACAATTAATGGCTTGGTTCAAATTTGAAAAAAAAAAAGACTGCAACTTGAACATCGGATGCCTAAAGGCCATAAGTAAATTCAAATTCAAGACAGGATTGACCTCACGGTGGTCGAGAGATTAGCGCGCTCGCTTCCTGCGTGTGGCCGAGAGTTCAATTCCCGCCGAGGATCCATTGAACGAAGTGGTTCGGAGTCCATATTATTCAACTTGTTATTTAGAACGTTAATAACAAGACCCTGGGGTCCAGTAGTTACGATCACGGACTTCGGATTGGTCCTGAGGCCACAGGTTCGAGTCGTGTTGACGGCATCCTCACTGAAGCATTCCAGCGTTTCTCTTATACCAAAATATCTAAAAGAAAGCTATAGCAGCTAACTTCCCTATCCAGCAGAAACGTGAAGTATTGACGAAATGGTCTGAAGCCTTTGAGCTCCTATGAAAAGCATAAAATAAGGTTTCAATAAATTATTAAATTTATGATCATGGTAACGTAATACGGAAATTATTCGTGAATTATATAATGAGTATGCCTGACAACAGCAAAACGACGAAATTCCTAATTAAATGAAAAAAAAGACAAGCCTTTAGTACATCATCTCATTGTTTTGCCATCAATATACACATTTCATTTATCATTCTTTCTAACTTAATCATTACTTCAACATTGAACGAACGTGGATTATGAATAGAACTCTCTGAATTATACGAACCACAAGCCGATAACGAACAAAATAAAGTGTGCTCGTTTTCAATCAAAAGGTTTTACGTCACTATTTTTACCCTCAAGCTAAATAGCTAAGTTAGTATCTCTAAATCAGAAATTGCAGCCCATCAGAACAAATCTCTCTCTCTCTCGGTTCAATGAATGCATCATAATGGGAGTCTACTCTTTATGGTCGAAGATTTTGAAACGGCCAAGTAATAATTAGTCATTTGATACCTCCTTTCTCTTCGTTTCCTATATAATACTGAACAGATGACCATCACATAAAATCTGTTTCATTGCCTATTATATTCGAAGGAAATTATTACATGAAAAGTTTCTTTTTATTCAAACGATTTGGTGATCATTTCCAGATTTTTAATTGCCCAGAGAACTCTGAATGGCGATATAATATTCTACATGCACCGATGTACTTTGGAAAGCTTCCTCTTTAATCCATATTACCTGCATCATGATATTCAATATGGAAAATCAGTATTATAAGCGCCTTTCAGATATTTGCAAAAGTTTCACAATTTTGTCTTGTTTGGGAAATCCAAATACATTAGAATGAGGAAATCTTACAAATAGAACCACTTATTCACGATCATGATAGAGGTTGGATAGATTTCATACACACATAAAATGGAGTATTTGTCTGGTTGAATTTATTTATGGCATCCTTTATCCTCAGGCTTGGATGGTGTGATAGAGGTTCGGGAAGGTATCCGTCAGGACCTTACTTTATACACCTTCTCGGTATTTGCATTGTGAAACTGAGGGAAACTCTGGAAAATCTCAGTCGGGATAGGCCTGGTGTGACTGAGGAAAAACTCGCGGAGGACTCACTCAGGGTGATCAGCCACTGGATGAGACATTGTGACCACATTATTATCCCTTATTTTAAAGCTTAATACAGGGTGAACCCGAACGATGTGGAAAAACTTCGGGAGGTGATTCCTGAGATCAAAATAAGGAAGAATGTCATGTCTGGTATTCTTGAATTCCGCTTCGTGTAAGAGATACAGGGTTGCCAACTTGGAATCCAAAATCGAATGTTGTCAATTGTAACTTATTAGAAAGATATGAACAAACTGCAGGAGGTGAGTCCAGACAACCATATAGTAAACATGTACATACGAACATCCTGAAAATCTACCATACATAGTTTCGCAGACAGAAGTGTCTAAATAAGCAGGAGCAGCCTGGTAGTTGATGGTTCTGTCGCATGACCGAGACGATACGTGCCTCAGACGCAAGTTTCGCTCGTAACAAGTAACGTGGTCAACTACGACGAATGCTCACAAAGCGAAACTGTCGAATGTTCCAGCCTGAGTCCGCACAGTGTCACGTTGCCCTGGACCGCCACTTCTGCCGTTCTTGGTATCCGACCCCGTCCTGACATTTACTTTCCCCCACCTTCGGCCACCTCTGCATCCGAAATGATGTAACCTTTTTGCTTGCTTTCCTAGGACCTTCCTTCTTGTTTTCTATCAAGAATTACTTCTCGCATCTTGTCCACATCGTTCTGTTGAGTTACAATTGTCAACAATCGATTTTTGATTCCAAGTTGGCAATCCTGTATCTCTTGCACGAAGCGGAATTCGAGAACTTGCCAGATGACTTCCTTTATTGTTTTGATCTCAGGAATCACCTCCCGAAGTTTTTCCACATCTTTCGGGTTCACCCTGTATAGTTAATTGAAGGGGGTGAAGTTGTTGTGAACCTCCCGCTGTGGACAGAACACTGATTTCGTTAGTATGAGGTGAATGTTTTTAATCAAACACAAACAAGGAAGTTTCCTACTATGGAAACCTAACCACAAAACCGTGCCTACTTTCTGATCAAAAACACTCAGCAAATACTACAGTACAGAGTGGTTATAACTAAGGCGACCCTACTCACAGTGGCCCAGAGTGGGTGATAATGAACGTAGAACATTGATACTAAGTAGATACGCTGATGAGACCATGAGGAAGCGATTTGCACTACAAAAACTAGTTCCAATTTTCACCACTAGGTGAAAATGTGACGCTGTACAAAAATGTGATGCTAAAAAAGTTATTCATATTACATATCTCTCACGTGTTTGATCTTTTCTGCCATAAACTTATCCGTACATTATATACCATTTCCATGTATTCATTGCTTGTACAGCGCCACATCATCGCCTGTTGGAGAAAATTTGAGCTAATTTGTTTTTTAGCGTAAATCGTTTCCGCATTGTCTCATTAGCATATGTACCAAATATCAATGCCCTACTTCATTACCGCCCGATCTGGCCCACTGTGAGTAGGGTCACCTTAATTGAAAGCATCTCGTATTTTCAAACCGTTACGGAAGTACCAAAAACAAAAATCCCTATACATTCTAGAAGACTTCTATCGTCTCCTGTTTTCTTGAAAAAAACGTACAAATTTTGAGATATTTTAAAACTTAAAGCTTTTCTCGCTTTTGCTCTTACAACAGAGAAAAGTGGAGAAATTTTCTCAGCGGGACAGAGATAAATGGCCTTGCTAGTCTTCAAGAGACACAGAGATTCATTGTTCATCGTTAAATGAAAAGCAATTTCCAAGCAATCTCAGAGAAGTTAAAAAAAACTGAAAGAAAGAAAAAAAAAAAAAATTTCATTAGCAGAAAAGAAAAGAGTCTACGTCACCGTCTCATGTTCTCTTCTCCCTTTTCACTCATTTTTAATAATAATTAAGTTTTGGGGAGTAATGAGAACATTTGTGGTTGGAAAATATTCTGGAAGAGCAGATGTAAATTGTCATTAGTCTTGTCACTGGGATAACGACAGTGGAAGCAGATACTCAAATATTAGAGGCAGGGACTACAAACTGATTTATTCTTGAAGATTCTATTTACTTTAGATCTGATGGTCCAAAAGTTAAATTTAGCCCACAACAAACAATCAGTGTATCACACTTGAAATTCATGACTGATAATAAAGCACTGAGGTTTTCATAATTTAAAAATGAAATTTTCGCGTTTCCCTTTCATAATTTCGCTTTTTTGCCGTTTTTAGTGGTACCACATTTACAGTACTGCTGCAAAAACTGTGACGGACAAATCCGGCAGACTAACAAAATATACAATTTAGCATAGCGGACAAAATCACTTAGATTTAGCTTTAACAAATTACATAACAAATCAGAAACTCTTTCTTTGGCCACTAAAGGTATTCATTTTCGTCAAAGCTTACTTACCCTCGTGTTTCAACTGCGTCATTACCCTCACATCTTCGCTCAGCCCTCACCCTCACGTTTCAATTTTGACCTCATTCTCAACGGCACGTTTCGACTTTGCCCTCATCCACATTCACCCTCACCGTCACATTTCAACCTTGCCCTCATCCTCATTCACTCTCACAACCACCTTTTAACTTTGCCCTCACCGTCACGTTTCAACTTTGCCCTCACCCACATTCACCTTCACCGTCACATTTCAACCTTGCCCGCATCCTCATTCACTCTCACCATCACATTTCAACCTTGCCCGCATCCTCATTCACTCTCACCATCACATTTCAACCTTGCCCGCATCCTCATTCACTCTCACCAAGTTTCAACTTTGTTTTTACCCTCACCGTCACGTTTCAACTGTGCTCTCACCCACATTCACCATCACCGTCACGTTTTAACTTTGTTCTCACCCTCATTCACCCTTACCGTCACGTTTCAACTGTGCCCTCACCCTCAAACACCCTCAAGCGAGGTGAGGTTTGCTCTCATGAGGCTCACATTCGTGAGGAACACCTATGCTGGTTACAGATTAAAAATGTACAAGTCACAATATCTAAACGTAGTTATTGAACAGAGCTGAAATCGAGTCACTTTTGATGACCGGGTGACCAGACTTGACCCGGATACAGGTGGGCCGGTCTTGACCCAGATGACTAGACTGAATCTGTGAACCCGGCAACCGATGATCGAATCTTGACTCAATTGACCCGGGGACCACTTGACGATTTTGCACGATCATGAATATTCGATACAAGAACTTTATTTTCGAGATTACGATTTTTTTTTTAAGATTTTAGTGCTAGCATCCTATTTAACACTTCAAACACAAAAAGCTTTCAGAATGACCTTTCCGAGGACGGGTTCTTTGCATACTTGCGAGGGTATTCTTGTTCTTTCCGGGGTTATTAGACTATTCCCGTGTTATTAGTTTTGTCGGCGTCGTATTCTTTTGTGCTATAAGGGTAACACCAAATCACCCCTGAAAGCAACACTGTTCAAACGCAATAATGTAAAAAAAAAAGGAAAGCATTTTTTAAAAGATCTGTTTTGTCTTTCAGGCCGTCGTCGGTCACCGGAAATGGCCATGTACCAAGCATACACCATTCAAAACTTGACCCAGTGACCCGTTCAGCTCTGTCAATGAATACGCGCGTCGTTATATTTCTTCCTGACTACAGCATTGATTGCGTTCGATATCAGTTTCTTTCCCTTTAGAAACTACGCCACTGCACACCTCATTTTGTCTTGGGTGCCTTTATTCAATTCTGTTCCATGAATATTATGGATAATGCAGAAATATTATATACGTATGAATTGAAGTACTGCTGTTTGACGCATATCAAGCATGTGGGCGTACGCCAAAAGCTTCTTTAGTTGTGCCTACAACTGATTCTGGCAACCTGCTGAGGAAATTAATTTTCGTCTTATTAAATCCTGCTTGAAAGTAGTCGACGTTATCGTTGACATTTATCCCGAGGAATCTAATTAGAATATTAATTAAAAGTCGCTTTGCTAATTCTCAGCATTGCCAGCTTCGGAGATAAGATTCCTATTAACCGTAGGCGTTGTATATAGGAAGACACCGATAGCTTCCTAGCTGGCGGTGATGATGAAGCAATCAACATGAAGCGAATTGATGTTCACAGTCCCCTACACACACACACACACACACACACACACATACAGAGGGAGAGAGAGAGAGAGACTGTACAGACACATACTGTTGAAGATTTGGAGTGTTCACCAAAGTATTTGGACAGGCGCCAAATAGCTGCAGATTTTTTCCGAGGGACGATGACCTGCTGTGTTACGTGTAGTATGCGTGAAATGATCATTTACATATGTTGCTTGTTTTTACGTGTTTGTGGAAATTCATTTAACATATTTGCAGAGCGAGTAATAATCGAACTAAGTCAATGATTAATTACTGTATGCTTTTTCTAAATTTCTGATTTCCTTTTTTAGGCCAGTCGATAAAATGATGTTAAGAATTGATTTATGTCTTAATTAAAAGTCTGGTTGATCAATTCCGGAAAGGATAAACAAGCGATTTAATCCAATAGCACGTTTGCGCGAAGTTGTGTTAATTAGACCTCTAACGAGGGAAACTACTTTTTTGCTGTCAACAGTGTTTTGACTGAGACTCCTATACTCTAAAGGAGTGTCTGATAATGACTAGAAATTTTATCCAGCTAGAATAAACGGGGAAAACTTTAGGGGGGATCAATCAACATGTTTCATTAGATAAAAGAGGAGGTTTTCTCCAGGTCAGACAACAGGCATTTTCCTCACCCCTAACGATGATCATTCAGTGTGCCAAAGGTGTCCTGCCAAACCTTCCGTAGTGTCTTAAAATTGTTAATTCCGCAGTGACATATCTCAGATCTCACCTAATTAATTTTCCTCCAATCCCGCCGGATGCAGTCTAATATAGTGGGTGATACACAATAACACCGACAAAAACACCTCACGAGATTCCTGACAAGAAAATAAAAAAAAGGCTATTGAACCCAGACCCACTCCACCTTTCTTAGTATTTTATCATAAACTACACTAAATAACTTCAGTCAATATGTTTTTAGTTAATTCCTTATGTTTGTCAGAGTGAAGATAAAGGAAGCACAGTAATGTGGCAGTCAATATATAAATAATCCCATCATTTGCCTTATAAGGCTACAGGAAAACAAAGCAATAGTAAATTCAGATACTGAGGATTTTAACTCCAATCCTGCTGATTACATTGATTATCTGCAGCGTAAAGCAATAAATACTTGTTGTCTGAATAAACAACGACATGTTGAAAAAAATGATAAAATGCCATCCACACGACACACAAACTGAGATGCGAAAGAACGTCTACAGTCATAGCAGCAGGTGTAACTTATCATATCTACTGTACAATCAATATCTACAGTGCACGATTAAAAAAAAAAAAAAGTTACCACTCAAACCACACAATTTTTCGCCAATTTCAAACGTTATAAATCTGCTCCAGCACAAGTACTATCACTGTGCGAAAATCTTTGACAGGTTTCTGATTGCGTCAGTAACATTACTGGAAATCTCGATGCAGTCAGTTGCCTGGTTTGTTGATTTTTCGACAGTTATATATATATATATCAGTGCAAATTCTTTACTTTTACCGTATTGAAAAAGATTGATACAAAAACGAGTAAGTCTACTAGGACGCACCGTGAGCAAAGTGAACAAGAGCTCACAACTCACCTTTCTAAATTGCTTTCACTTCTTGTGTACATTACTTACACTAATTGAGCATAAAACAAAAGAATTTCGGTAAGAAAAGTTAACGCTGCGATTCTAGTAACAATCGTGAAAGTTCGGCTGTGTATATATATGGTGTAGTAAAAAGTAATCCATTATTTTTGCACGACATTGAAGGCTTGACTTACCATAGTTAGAATGATCCGATTTAGGTCACATATGCGCCATTTTGTTCGATAACGTGTTGCCATTTGGAAGGTAATATCATGATGCC
>JAGDQP010059048.1:0-12447 GCA_022664845.1 Lepisma saccharinum | reverse complement strand
AGTTTGCAATCCTGCATAACCTGTTTCGGCTCCCATGTCTGTTCTTTGTGGCCTCGTCCGCTAAAAACTTATCATTATATCAAATGCTCTTTCAAATTAATCTCGTTGGACAGCTGGACTATGTAATTCCCAGCCAGTGGATGACAATTTTGTCACCTTCCCTGTCATGGCTCACCTAACAACGTGTAACTCTTTCTTTTGAAAGATTAAACTGTAGAATGTTAGTTTGGTATGGACTTCACCATTAAGAGCACAGAGTTGGCATAAATTTCCAGTCATTTTTGTGGATAACCAGGATACAGATTGTGGACAGAGTGTTTCAATATCTCCGTCCCTATTTCACCTTCTGTTCCAGTTATTTTCACGGATTTTTTTTTTATCAAAATAAAAAAATGGGGACTTTGAAACCAGTCTAGGTACAAATAATGCTTCGAAATTCTTGTCGTGCTGAGCAAACGCATTATTAGTCCTGTGCATTCGTCATTCATATCTTGGAAGAACTGGGGAAACCCGGAAATGTTACACTTTCTCTTATCAAAATGCGGATTGGTTCTAATATTTAGTAAACTCGACTAAAGGGTTCCATTTCTTGTAAGGAAAGCACTCTCAGAATGTCGTAGATCCTCTACAACTTCAAACATATTTTTGAGAGGTGTCATGTACTGAACGTACAGTACCTACTGCCCGTCTCACATATTTCTAGTCAAGACAGAAACGGAAATCATCACACATTTCCAATCATCAAGAGTCAGTGCTTGTAGCGATGGACTCGATGCAACTATGCAACTTAGTAACCATCTTTCGAGATTTCCTGCTCCGGATACCCATGCAGTGAAATTTCCTTCTGTGTTCATTCACAAGTCGGTTGTTTCTGGTTTGCATTGACTATTAATTTGGAGCAAATTAAAAGTGTTTTGGAAACATTTAGCTATCACTAAGGGCAAAATCCGACTGTGGTCCCTGCGTTCGATTCCAGCGACCGTCTGTCCTGATTGAGGTTTTCCAGGATTTTTCAGCATTCACACCAGGATAATGCCGAGATGGTACCTTCGAATTCAGGCCCTGGCGGACTTCTTTTCCACATCCTTTCCTCATTCCTATCTCAGCCTGAGTTATAGTTGGCTCAAGGCAATAAACGGAATTCAAATTCATAGGCAACCCCCTGGGTCACCCCCACTCTCTTTCTCTCTCTCTCACACACACACGTGCGAATTTAACCTCTATCCTGTTTTTGTTTTAGTATGATAAACTTTGGCAAACTTTATTTTTATATGGATCAGTCTAATAACTTTGGGCTTCGGCCCGTCACGATTCGCCTTTAGTTGTTAAAATCCACACCCATGCCGGGACTCGAACCCGGGACCTTCGAGCCGATGGCCTACCAACGTAGACCGGCTGTTTTAGTATGAAAAACGACTCTAAAATATGACTTTTTGAAACTCAGAAATGCCACTTCCGCCTAAAAGAGAAAATACGCTTGACTTTAATTCATTCGGGACGCAGCATTTCGAAGACAAGACAATATAGGGGATAAGAACATCTTTTCGAGACGAGACTCAACACAACAATTTCATGTGACAAAACGAATAGTCTCAAAACTAGTTTTGTCTTGTGTTCAACACTAATATTACGTCATTTGTTACGAAACCGCATTAACCGAAGCAGTAACGTCACTGACTTCGAATCGACAGGCATTAGGTACACGAATTAGAACACAACGGTCGACCATCCTGACTGAGATTTTCCAGGGTTTTGCTGTGTGTTCTACCAGGTGAATGCCGTGATGATACCTCAAGTAAGACCCTGGGCAATACCTTCCTCGTCCTCTACCTAACCTATCCCAGCCTGAACCGAAGATGCCATAAATGACTGGGAGTCTTTACCTGCAAAAATGGGTTTTTAACGAAGATGGAGGTATGGAGGTAATCAGTTTTCATCCTTGTGTTCTAGAGAATCCTAGTCCTATGGGAAATCCTTGGTTTAAAGGGAATTCCTAAATCATGGGGAATCCTTGCACTCTAGGAAGTCCTTGGACCATTGTAAATGCTTGTACTATAAGAAATCCTTGTACTATAGGAGATTCTAGACCCACGGGAGATCCTTGTACAATGGGGAATCCTTGTACTACAGGAAATCCTTGGACTATGGGGGAATCCTTGAACTATAGGAATCCTTGGACATTGGATATCCTTATACCATGGGGAATCCTTGTACCATAGGGAATCCTTGTACTAGAGCAAATCCTTGTACTATAAAAAATTATAGTCTCATGAGAAGTCCTTGTACTGTAGGAATCCTTAAACCATTGGGAATCCTTGAACCTTTGGGGAATCCTTGTACCGTGTATGCAACACCCTGCATAGTCGAACATTAAAGTAAAACCTTTATTTGCTAATTGCTCACAATGTTTTTCTTAGATTCCATTAGTGTTTTTTTCTCTTTCTTTTTTTAACTGGACAACTGGATCAAACCAGTCATTAGTGGAGAAAGAAAAAGCTAAAAAGGGAGAAATTGTTTCTTGTGTTGAAACAAAATGTGTTGTCATTTTTGGCACATTCTTTGGTCTTCTCCAATTCGGTCCTACTACCCCATCCACTCTCTCATGTGAGTGTTCACAATGGCTGTTACGTGAATGTAGCGGCTGTAACATTAATCTTGATGTGAAGGTGGGGAACTATTTGCACTGTTATCTGTTGTCCGTGAGTACTTTGTCACCGTGGCTGAATATACAGAGATACGCAGCATTTTTTGACAACAAATGTTACGCATGTGTGTGTGTGTGTGTGTGTGTGTGTGTGTGTGTGTGTGTGTGGTTATACCAGGAACTATGACATTCCAACAGCAGTATTTTTTTTACGCTTCGGTTCATTTTTCTCCTTTGGGAAATATGTTCTTCGTGTTGCTTTCCATATCATTTGTTCCGTAAATGCTTCATTTCTCGCGCTTCCACATACTCACTGTCACACACACACAGACACATTAAACTATATATTTTTTTTCTGTTTCTTGTAGTTTCATTTCATTTGAGGTTCGATTTTTATGCATATTTTTATCAACTTACACTAAGAAGATAAATTACCAAAACTGTTCTCTGCGACTATTTTCTTCCATGACAATTTTTTTTAATGGTGACATTAAAAAATAAAGAGTTTTGTTATTGTTAAAAGAATATAAGTATAATAAAAGCGCAGGAAATATTTGTATGCGGCCTCATCACGCCTGAACCACTGAACCGATGCAAACTGTTTTCATACGTAAGTAGACATTGACCCGGGCTAGGTTTGTATCATTTCAATTTGAGGAACCAATGCTTCCAACGTATTGAATATTTAATATTTCAAATTACGCGCATACCGTTGGTCGTATCCGCGCCCAACTTTGGATGTAGTTACCTGGTCAGGTCATAGAGGGAATCCAGTGCCCCAGCTGTCAGTGTTGCCAACGTAGTTCGCCGGACCTTTCGCCATGTGATTACTTTCTCTTGAGTTACCTCAAAGGGAAATTTTTCATGAACAAACCTCGCAGGACACAAGAACTAAAGGACACAATTTGAGGGACTATTTCACAAAATACCACCTAACGCGTTGTGCGAAATTTGAATGACAGGTTGCGACGTTGCGTTCGCAAGAATGGTGGCCATTTCGATTCATCTTTTTTTTAAATATCATTCATAAATGGCATTTAATTCCCTGTAAGTAAAAAAGAAGGGTTTCGTCAGATTTCCCTGCCAGGTCCTGTACTTTTCGCAGGAGAACTCTGTGATCGCTGGTGGACAGGGTCCAGCTCGGAACTGTGGAAACAGCTGTGCGGAAAATAAGTAATTTGTTCATCTTTGCAGAATTTCTCACCTTCGAGATCGGAAAAATCGGAAGCTATCGATTATACCATTTTATTCTGTGGCCTATAACAATTGAAACGAGGTATTAATTCACTACCTCACTACAATTATAACGAGTTAGTGACATAGTAGGCAAAAATACCATACGAAATTACGCACCCAACTTTTTGCCCCTCCTTAGTCTATTAATAGATGAAAAATTCTTTGGAGATGCATGTTGGAGGAGGGATTTTCCCGAAACTGGGTCAGTGTATCGGGGAAGCATAAAGGTACTGAAATACACACCCGTTCCGACACGGGACTTTTTTAATAAAATAAATCCCTTTATTCAAATGTAAATTGCAAGGGGCGTTGCCCCCAGGTTGTATATGAAGTTATCCCCACGACGTATACGACATTATATTTGTTGGTTCCTGGCAAAACAACTGCTCTGTATCAATTATAGTTGGAGCTATGGTAACCAGCGTTGCCAATTGGTGGGTATTTACCCGATTTTCTATGAGCTGTGGCTATTTGAGATGGTAATGTAAAAAATGGGTATTTTTTGGGCAATTGTAAAAAAAGAAAATAATAACAAAATGATGTATTGCTTAATGCCTCACTCACTTAATCCTTCATTCAGTAAATTTAATCCACGACTGAGTGCTATCTCATATTACACATTTCTATGTATGAATATAGGGAACTACTAAAAGCACTCTTTTTCAAAGCAAGGGAACAACAACTCGAAGCCCGGGACTCCTCTTCGACTCACAATAAGTGAAAGCGCTGAGAGTGCTTTGAATGGGTTTAAGTGGGTTTGAATGGGCGCATTCAACGGACTAAGGTAGCAGTAAGCGCTGAGAGAGCACTTGAATCTTATTGGTTTGCCTATAGGTTACAATTAATACGATTAAAATGCTCTCTCAGTACTTATTAGTCCCGTGAATGCGTCCAATGACAAGTGCTTACTAACGAAACTTCAATCGACTCCAGTGATGATGCTTGAGTTACCATCCGTACGAAAATTCCTTGTCTAATTAAAACTTCTATAACTGATTTTCATAGATTCTTTTTAAAGAAAATATCCGAGGTACCCTAAGTAAATCTTTTGTTCACTTTTTAAATATCTGGCTTTAAAGATATCTGCTGATTACGTGTGTTTTAATCTCAATTAAACAAAACACGGCAGTTCTCTTATGAAGCCAAAAATTGACTGTGGTAATTTTTGTTCACTATACTTTTTCTGCTTCTACTGTGCATGTCTGGAATCTTAGTTCAACGAAAGGGCTTTGGGAAAACACCTTTGGCACTGAACGCATCTTCCAATTGACCACCAGCTTTCAAGTGTTCTTACTCATTAATATTGTCGATACATATGCACAAAAACTCCTAAAGGGAATTGTTGCGCCTTAGATTTGAAGAAGGAAACAATTGGATAACCAGATTAAACCAATCTACAGCGCAGGGGCGTAAATTCCGACCCCGCGGTGCAAGGGGCGCACTGGGGCGTCGATTTAATTATTTTTAGCGAGTAAGGATGCGACAACTGAGAGTTGCGGGAGTGGGGGTGCAGAGCAAGTAAGTTACCCCACTGCTACAGTGAATGTATATTTTGGAATATCTCTGCACTGAATTTCCAATCAAGTTTTCCTGGTCATTAAGAGAAAAAGAATCTGTGTACAGCGTAAACGTTTCATAACTAACCGCGTTGGCTTCGCATTCGGGAGGTACTGGGTTTGATACCACGACTGAGTATCCGGACTGAGATTTTCCCGGGTTTTTCCTCAGTTACATCAGGTACCTTGGAAAATATGCCCTGAAAAACTCTTTCCCTCATTCCCCCTCCCGTAATCTATACCTGTCTGGGCCATAGATGCCTAAAGGTCATAAATAAATTCAAATTCTTAAACACCAGTTACTGTTAAAGCAAAATCACAAATATATACTTTCAAAGTAGATTTTGATAAACTTTATTTTATATGAACCATTTTACGAACTATGGACTTTAGAACAACCCAATGATATGAGTGCTAAGCTGTTAACATTAACAAATATTAATGCCCCAGGCGGGACTCGAGCCCCGTAACCTGGTGTACTGCGGCTCAGTGATCAAGTCCACACGTCTACTAAGGTCGGCACTTCGAAAGTTGAAACATGCATGACATGCAAACGTCCTTCGAAAACTGAATTTGTTTGTTTCATGTTTCTCTGGTCTAACTGACTTTTTAGATTTAAAATTTAGATAACTAAGGAGGGATTTTGTCTCTCACCCCTGACAAGAATACAATCGAGGTAAATAGTACAAGCTGCCAACCAATGCCTTAAACTATGTACCATCTCAGTTTTACCTGGTGAAACTGAGAAAACGAAGATTAAGTCAGAATAGCTTTATATGCTCCTACGTAGCCGTGCAATAAATTTACATACGTGACAAGCCACTAGATTTTTAGAAATTCAAGAAAATTATTCAGAGAATATTATATTCACTCACACAGCAAACAATCGGAACTGAAACGGGTTACCGGGTCAAATTTAGGGCCGGTTCTAAGCTTCAGCCTCTGTCCCACCCGGTGACCCGATTTAGACCCGGTAACGCGGAGAACAAAACAGGTTTCAATTATTTCGTTGCCTTTGAACAGTGTTTGTCAGAGGTGAGCAGGACCAGAGACTGTACCCCCCTCCCCAAGTACGAAAAATACGACGCTACAATTCGAAGTTAATTAATGATGTACTAGTTTGGGGCAGTGGCTCAGAAACTTAAAATTCTGTTAAAGCTTTTTAGCAGTTTTTCGCACCTTTACAATTTGTATCGGCAGCAACAGTTTTCTAACGCTGTTCTGAAAAGTTACTAATATCAGGGCAAGTTTCAGAATGACGGTTCTGACCATCTTGTCAGAGTATGTATCAATGGAACTTCTGTAAAATATTATTTTCTGTTCAAGCATGTTAAAGATCTTCTTGTTCTGTCATCAATGAGTGACTAAGGGATCTATTACACCGTCGAGCTTGCTGTTCAGCTTTCTCGCTCGAGCTTCCTCGACGAACAAGTTCGACAATGTAATAGCGCCTCAGACTGACGAGCTTACTCGTCGAGGAAGCTGATCAGCGCAATCTTTCAGATGTAATAAATTCTAACACGACTTTGTACATCGATAGAGCATGTAACAGATGTGTGTAAAGCGCTTCCGTGCAATGCAAGGACGTAAAAATTTCGAGTTTCGCCATAAAAACTAGTCTAAGCATTCCTGTGAGGCTGCTATTACACAGCTCTGGTGGCATAAACAGTAGTTTGTATTGCATCCGACAGGGCCAGAGTTGAAATCCTGGTGTTGATAGCCATGTTGGTTTTTCTGTATTTCTTTTTATTTAGTGTGTTGGCAATTGTTTCCAATTGCGTAAAGTTTTTTTCTTTTCTGTTTTTAGTGCTTTGAAGTTCTTAAGTTTCTTTGCTAGCGAAGCTATAGAAAACAGGACCTTACAATATCGCCCAGGTCGTCCGGCCGTGTCCAGAAATTAAATCTGAGGAACCACAACGTGTAGCAAGGTTGTTGAGGTGTCGTTGCAAGTATATTGGCTAGACTAGGTCAGGAATAACCTTGATTGATGAAGTGGATCAGTTTTAACAACCAGTTGGTTTTAGCTTCAATTTTTAAGATTACTTCCATTCCTTTAGTACTTACATTCTGCACCAAAATTGACATTGGCATTATTTTGCAGATAAGATACTGTAAGTGTCCCCGTTCCGAAATACCCTAAGTTGTCACTGTTGCCAACCTATTTTCTGCACAATTCATTTTTTAATTGTTTCTAATATTTTAGATTTAACAGTACTAAACTTGGCGTAAACATTATTCTACACAATAGGAAAGTACTGTAGATTTTCTTGTATCTAAGCACTGCAGTTATCAGTCAGTGTTGCCAACCGATTTTATAAAGATCCTTGTATGCCTGAAAATTATTGGCGGTTCGTGACATAAATAATAGGTGAAGTACTACCAAAACGTTCATCTATCAACACGCTCCTACTATATTTGTTTGTTAACATGTATCCTAGAATTTCTGGGCTTGGACAGGATGCTGATAATTCCATTATCCGATCTTAGATGATGTTGACTGACTTTCTGGCCCAATTAATACTTATTAATGCCTATTTAGTTAATACATATCAAAATAATAAGTGAAGTTGAACTTCACTAACTCCACCTGATAAGCCGCCACTGTCTGAAATGCTATCAAGGGACCTGACGCTTCACGATTGTTGAGAATGTTGTCTGAATGAACAAAAACTTTTACATCGTTTATATTCATGTCAGCACATGTTATTATTCTTATTGCAATGGAGCCTTTTATTTGTGAAGTTTTATAGTGGGTATTATTAATGTAAACCAGTGGTTCTCAATCTTTTTTGGCCACGGAGCCCTTATAACGCAAATACTAGTTTGCGGAGCCCCAACATATTTTGTTATACCATGTTTTATGTACAATGTGAAAGATTTTGTTTGCATACGGGTCAATGACCCAACGTCATGGTTCAGTTAATAACGTAGCTGATTCCGGCTCAGCAGTGGGGAAGCACGCGAGTTAGGCCCTGCTGCAGTTTATAATGATTGAGAGAGAGGAACGAGAGATATTTGTTTGGCCGAATTTTCATCCAATACACACTTAACCAAGTCAACAGCACAGGTTTTAATGTGTCCCTGCTATTATGTGATTTCCCCGGCTTGAGGTATTCGGTAGCTTACAACAAAAGATGCCTCAGTTGTAGTAGAATGTATAAAAATGAACTAATGTAATAGTTTTAGATTGAACCTAATTATTCGAGAGATTAGGATAAATATCTTAGCTTCTTTGAACGTTTGCCAAATAAAGGAAAGAAAGTCGAACATGGCAGAATTCAGACATCTATGGAAACTAGAAACCAAACAAGGAGTTTTAAGAAGACATTTTATTATGCGAATATTGTCTTAAGTGAAGGGAGATGTATATTCTACAAGGTAGGTATTTATCATCTTAAAAAGGAAGTGTTGTTGCACAGTGTGTATCACTTAATAGGAAAGATTAATACACGTTAATGTGTGTTAAACGGGATTTATGGTTTAAATGCTTCTAGAAATATTACGAAGAGTAATTGGAACTCTTTTAGAGAAAAAGAATCAATAAAGAACCCTGTATTAAAGATGCTAATTTATCGACCGAGTGTTTAAACTGGAGTAGCTCCCTAGTAGTATATTTCATCTGATGTTATAAAGAAAAGTAGCATCTTAAATACAGGGTTCTTTATTGATTCTTTTTCTCTAAAAGAGTTCCAATTACTCTTCGTAATATTTCTAGAAGCATTTAAACCATAAATCCCGTTTAACACACATTAACGTGTATTAATCTTTCCTATTAAGTGATACACACTGTGCAACAACACTTCCTTTTTAAGATGATAAATACCTACCTTGTAGAATATACATCTCCCTTCACTTAAGACAATATTCGCATAATAAAATGTCTTCTTAAAACTCCTTGTTTGGTTTCTAGTTTCCATAGATGTCTGAATTCTGCCATGTTCGACTTTCTTTCCTTTATTTGGCAAACGTTCAAAGAAGCTAAGATATTTATCCTAATCTCTCGAATAATTAGGTTCAATCTAAAACTATTACATTAGTTCATTTTTATACATTCTACTACAACTGAGGCATCTTTTGTTGTAAGCTACCGAATACCTCAAGCCGGGGAAATCACATAATAGCAGGGACACATTAAAACCTGTGCTGTTGACTTGGTTAAGTGTGTATTGGATGAAAATTCGGCCAAACAAATATCTCTCGTTCCTCTCTCTCAATCATTATAAACTGCAGCAGGGCCTAACTCGCGTGCTTCCCCACTGCTGAGCCGGAATCAGCTACGTTATTAACTGAACCATGACGTTGGGTCATTGACCCGTATGCAAACAAAATCTTTCACATTGTACATAAAACATGGTATAACAAAATATGTTGGGGCTCCGCAAACTAGTATTTGCGTTATAAGGGCTCCGTGGCCAAAAAAGATTGAGAACCACTGGTTTACATTAATAATACCCACTATAAAACTTCACAAATAAAAGGCTCCATTGCAATAAGAATAATAACATGTGCTGACATGAATATAAACGATGTAAAAGTTTTTGTTCATTCAGACAACATTCTCAACAATCGTGAAGCGTCAGGTCCCTTGATAGCATTTCAGACAGTGGCGGCTTATCAGGTGGAGTTAGTGAAGTTCAACTTCACTTATTATTTTGATATGCATTAATTAAATAGGCATTAATAAGTATTAATTCGGCCAGATAGTCAGTCAATATCATCTGAGATCGGATAATGGCATTATCAGTATCCTGTCCAAGCCCCGAAATTCCAGGATAAATGTTAATGAACAAGGATAGTAGAAGCGTGTTGGCAACACTGATAACTGCAGTCCTTAGGTACAAGAAAAATCTACAGTACTTTCCTATTGTGTAGAATAATGTTTACGCCATTGTTTAGTACTGTTAAATCTAAAATATTAGAAACAATTAAAAAATGAATTGTGCAGAAAATAGGTTGGCAACAGTGACAACTTAGGGTATTTCGGAACGGGGACACTTACAGTATCTTATCTGCAAAATAATGCCAATATCAATTTTGGTGCAGAATGTAAGTACTAAAGGAATGGAAGTAATCTTAAAAATTGAAGCTAAAACCAACTGGTTGTCAAAACTGATCCACTGCATTAATCAAGGTTATTTCTGACCTAGTCTAGCCAATATATTTGCAACGACACCTCAACAACCTTGCTACACGTTGTGGTTCCCCAGATGTAATTTCTGGACACGGCCGGACGACCTGGGCGATATTGTAAGGTCCTGTTTTCTATAGCTTCGCTAGCAAAGAGACCTAAGAACTTCAAAGCACTAAAAACAGAAGAAAAAAAAACTTTACACAATTGGAAACAATTGCCAACACACTAAATAAAAAGAAATACAGAAAAACCAACATGACTATTAACACCAGGATTTCAACTCTGGTCCTGTCGGATGCAATACAAACTACTGTTTATGCCACCAGAGCTGTGTAATAGCAGGCTCACAGGAATGCTTAGACTAGTTTTTATGGCGAAACTCGAAATTTTTACGTCCTTGCATTGCACGGAAGCGCTTTACACACATCTGTTACATGCTCTATCGATGTACAAAGTCGTGTTAGAATTTATTACATCTGAAAGATTGCGCTGATCAGCTTCCTCGACGAGTAAGCTCGTCAGTCTGAGGCGCTATTACATTGTCGAACTTGCTCGTCAAGGAAGCTCGAGCGAGAAAGCTGAACAGCAAGCTCGACAGTGTAATAGCGTCCCTTAGTCAATTATTGATGACAGAACAAGAAGATTTTTAACATGCTTGAACAGAAAATAATATTTTACAGAAGTTCCATTGATACATACTCTGATAAGATGGTCAGAACCGTCATACTGAAACTTGCCCTGATATTAGTAACTTTTCAGAACAGCGTTAGAAAAATGTTGCTGCCGATACAAATTGTAAAGGTGCGAAAAACTGCTAAAAAGCTTTAACAGAATTTTAAGTTTCTGAGCCACTGCCCCAAACTAGTACATCATTAATTAACTTCGAATTGTAGCGTCGTATTTTTCGTACTTGGGGAGGGGGGTACAGTCTCTGGTCCTGCTCACCTCTGACAAACACTGTTCAAAGGCAACGAAATAATTGAAACCTGTTTTGTTCTCCGCGTTACCGGGTCTAAATCGGGTCACCGGGTGGGACAGAGGCTGAAGCTTAGAACCGGCCCTAAATTTGACCCGGTAACCCGTTTCAGTTCCGATTGTTTGCTGTGTGAGTGAATATAATATTCTCTGAATAATTTTCTTGAATTTCTAAAAATCTAGTGGCTTGTCACGTATGTAAATTTATTGCACGGCTACGTAGGAGCATATAAAGCTATTCTGACTTAATCTTCGTTTTCTCAGTTTCACCAGGTAAAACTGAGATGGTACATAGTTTAAGGCATTGGTTGGCAGCTTGTACTATTTACCTCGATTGTATTCTTGTCAGGGGTGAGAGACAAAATCCCTCCTTAGTTATCTAAATTTTAAATCTAAAAAGTCAGTTAGACCAGAGAAACATGAAACAAACAAATTCAGTTTTCGAAGGACGTTTGCATGTCATGCATGTTTCAACTTTCGAAGTGCCGACCTTAGTAGACGTGTGGACTTGATCACTGAGCCGCAGTACACCAGGTTACGGGGCTCGAGTCCCGCCTGGGGCATTAATATTTGTTAATGTTAACAGCTTAGCACTCGTATTATTGGGTTGTTCTAAAGTCCATAGTTCGTAAAATGGTTCATATAAAATAAAGTTTATCAAAATCTACTTTGAAAGTATATATTTGTGATTTTGCTTTAACAGTAACTGGTGTTTAAGAATTTGAATTTATTTATGACCTTTAGGCATCTATGGCCCAGACAGGTATAGATTACGGGAGGGGGAATGAGGGAAAGAGTTTTTCAGGGCATATTTTCCAAGGTACCTGATGTAACTGAGGAAAAACCCGGGAAAATCTCAGTCCGGATACTCAGTCGTGGTATCAAACCCAGTACCTCCCGAATGC